>PVHP010005470.1:0-66954 GCA_004024765.1 Zapus hudsonius
GATAGATCTGGGAGGACAGGTATACCCCTCAGAACCACCATCGAACTTCTCATAATGGGTTTCTTCTGAGGAAGAATTCCAGTGGTTACAAGAAAAAAGATTCTCAGAGATCTTGGAAGCTGAGGTTTCCAGCATGTGCTATATGTGCAGGTACCTCAGCTGTAGTCTGGGCTCCCTTCCTAACCTCCTGGGTGAGATCTCGGATGACTGACTTATTGTGCCTGCCTAATGATGACAGTCTCCAATTTGTGTGCCTTGCTTTGGTCAATTAACTGTGCCTTTTCGGAGCAGTGAATTTCTGGGCTTAGCTGAAGAAAACACTGTGGTTGGTTACTGGTGTGAGCAGGGCTGAGGGAGGAGGTTCTCCTCTAGTGATGATGTCCTTGAATGGATCATCTTGATGGTCTTTCACAGCTGAAGAATGTGGGAAGCTCTACATCAGACTTTTCCTGACTTTGGTACAACTCATTCTTTTTCTGTTCTACGAAGATTTTTTAAAAATCCCATTGTCAGGTATAAAAAACAGTCTAATTATTGTACTGTTTTTATTTGGATATATTATTGGGAATTTCATATTACTTTTTTGCACTATAGTCCAGGCTGAACTGGAACTCTCTCTGTAGCTTAGGCTGGCCTCAAAATCATGAAGATCCCCCTACCTCAGCCTTCTGAGTACTGGGATTTAAACCACGATGCTCAGCTGGGAATTTACTATTACTATGAAAATTTCTTACTTAACCACATAACTACTCAAGCAGATCATAAACTCCTCAAGGTAAGTTCTCTGTCCCCACACTCCCTTGGGCCTTCCTGCACACACAGTTATTATATATTCCTTTTGGAAGGATGTGGAAAGTTCACTGTGTCTTGATTTAGGTTATTCTGTCTATGGTTCATTGTAAAATTCTTGGCCCTCAATCAATACTGCCTTAAAAACATGACTTACAATTTAGACACTATTGGGACACTGCCAAAATCCCATTGTTTACACACACAAGAGCCCTTTGAGCAACATCTCAATTGAGGTACCATAGTGTCTCTTGATTACTACAGGAAGTTCATTATTTCTATCTTCCAACTCAAATCTCCTAGGCAGCCACCTCTCTGTAACACTAACTCCCAAATTCTTTTTATTTCTTTATTTGAAAGCAGGGAGAGACAGAAGCAGAAAGAGGGAGACAGTGAGAGAGAGAGAGAGAGAGAGAGAGAGAGAGAGAGAGAGAGAGAGAGAGAGAGAGAGAGAGAGAGAGAGAGGAGAGAGAAGGCACACCAGGGCCTGTAGTCACTATAAACAAACTCCAGTTGCATGTGCCACTTTGTTCATCTAGCTTTATGTGAGTAGTACTGGGGAATGGAACCTGAGTTGTTAGGCTTTGCAGGCAAGCGTCTTAACCACTGAGTCATCTCTCCAGCCCACTCCTAAATTCTTTACCAGACCTTAGGTTGCCATGGTTATTCCCCTAAATATGTTCCCTTTTGTGTATTTCCAAATTGCAAATTAGGATACATGATTAATATATGGAAAAATACTTTAAATCAGGACTGTCCAGGGAAATCCGGGGCATACAGTCATGATGAGGCCTGCCCTTGGGTGTGGCTAAGTCATTGATTGATCAGACAGGCTCTGCCAAGAAGCCAGACAGGCTCTGCTAGCACTAAGGAAGTGATAGGTGTCCAGCAATGAAGCAGGTACTTGGTGCTGATTTCTGGGAGTGTAGATCCTTTGCGTCCCTCAAGAAGCTTTCTGTGCTGGTTTTACTGTAGCCATGCCTTCTCAGCTCTCCCTCACACTGCTAGCATAGTCTTTGATTCTAAATGATGGGACTATCTGGTTTCCTCCATCAAAAGTTAGGAGATGAAGGGCAAACTTAGGGAGAATGACTACTTTCTTTGCTCGGTTAGAGTTAGGGTCAGTCCACGGGCCCAGCACTTGTGTTTGCATTGCTGACAATCCTCTCATTCCTGGCAATCCTTGCGTTCCCCATCTCTTCTGCTGCAGACTACCCAGGAAAGAATGCCACATGGAAGGCAGGCAGAGACTCAAGCCCACTCTCCTGCCTGAGCTCTGCAGCAGCTGTTGGCCAATTAAACATCCTGGTTCAGATGAGGCCACTGGCTCCTAGTTCACTTAAATCAATCCACTTCTACAAGAATGCTGGGGGTTTCACCCAAGGCCTCAAGTGGCTTTCCTTGGAGCTTTGGAGTTTAGACTTTCTAGGATGGCATATTGGCAGTGCTGGGCATGGCTGGCATGATCTCTGAGCCTCAAATCTTGAGGGGCACAGGACTGCTTCACCATCAGTAAACTGTTACTGAGTGATGCTTTGTCATTTGAGAGGGGGCCACCCTCTGGAAGGCTGTCATGAGTTGGCCCTTTTATAACTTACTTCTTCATACTCACCACACAAAAGCCCTTCCTCCCTAGGCTGAGATGTTTATAACAAGTGCCATCAAATGTGCCCTATAGTCTAATAAAGTTTTATTAGAGCATAATCATGCTTGTTTGTTTGCAGATTGTCTATGGCTCTTTTCAAGTGACCACAAAGTTGAGAAGTTGCAATACCCTGTCTAGCTTTCGAAACCTAAAACATTTACTAATCTCTGGATCTTTCCAAAGAAAAAGTTTGATGTTCTCTGCCCTGTACCCTCTAAGAAGGGTTAGTAGCAGATCCCATCAAGGGACTTGGATACAAAAGGAATCAGTTCGGGGAGAAATGTGCTGATCTTCTGTTCCTTCCTGTGTCTTTTTTTTTTCCTAGAGGGCTAAACCCATGGCAGTAGGAAATCTGTGAGTGCATGCTGCAGTTTATCCAAGGCGTTCTCTGCTAAATTCCTGTAAGATGCTCCCAGATGGAGTTGAAGAAGTCAAAGCCATTTCTCAATACTTTCCTCACCATCCTCTTAAAGATCCACAATGTATATATTTTAAATGCTCTAAGGTGTACCGTGAGTAAACAAACCTATTCACTTACTTTGACAAAGTTTTTTCTAATACAAATTGACCATGGGGTTATTTTCTTCATATGCACCTCAGTGGTAGATCACAAAATTTGGACAGAAACAATGGTCTAAAAAATTTAATTTCATAGACTTTAGAAGTTTTATTTATTTGTTAATTCCAGAATAATCTCAGTTCAAGAAGGGAAATGCAAGACTGTTGGTGCAGGCTTTTCCTGCATAGAACCACTTTTACATGTATTACAGAGTCAGGGATGCCAATATTTCTCTCTTTATTCTAAGTGACTCTTGGCCAGTGAACTGAGGGAAACCTAAAAATGACCATTATAGACTATGAGGTTGGAAGGCAGAAAGAGGCTTGAATTTGAAGTGTTTGGGCCTCCGCTCCTTGTTTCCCTTGAACTGAGCTGATGTTGGTACCAGCCATGGTGAAGACCCCCGATAGTGGGAGATAATCCCTGCAATCCAGCTATGGAGATGAGGCATACAGCCTCAATAGGCAGAGCCCCAGAGCCCTGTTAGATCTGCATGTGTACAAGGTCTCTTCTAACCAGGCTCTCTTAGCTCACATACTGGCATGACCGGGTGAGAGTGAGGAGGGTACCTACTATTACCTCAACTGCTGGGAAGGGTTGTTGTGGGCCAAGGCTCATTAGCTCAGGGAAAGGTGAGGAATGGTGTCTCCCATGGTGAGAGGCCCAGAAGGCAGAGTCATTCAAGGAACTTCCTGTCTAGTCTTAATAAGCCATCATGATACCTTGTTGTGGCTGCCAATCCTGCTGTGAGTGCCATCATGGAAGCCTTAGAATGGGAAAGTGATGAGAACATACTGAGACATTACAAAGCGGGCCAGCGAGAGACAACGAGAAAGTCCACTGTGGACTCTGGCCTGGCCTCAGAGGAGGTTAGATAGAAGATAGGGTTTATGCAATGGGACTTAAGAAAGCATACCTGCAAAACAAAATGACTAGAATACCCAACAACTTAAAAAGCTGAATGAAGCTGCAATCCCTTTTATCTGAGTCGGAGTAGCAAGACTTTTTTTTTTTTGAGTAGCAAGAATTTTAAAAGGGAAAATAATTAAATGATGGCAAGGCTAAAGGAGGTTGGCTTGTCCCACGCCGCTGATGGGAGTGAACAGTACTGTGACATTTTTGTGTGACACAAAAGCTTTCAACATGTTGCTACCCTCTGACCAGATGGCTTCATTTCTAGAAATCTGTCTGAGCCTAATGATCAGAGGTGGGAAAGAAACCGCTTTGTGAACAAAGCTGTTCATTCAACATAATGTAAAATATCAAAATACCAGGAGCCTTCTAACTGTTCAACAATTAGGAAAGGATTAAAGAGATGGATATCTGCATACAAGGATGTCTTTCAGAGGGGAAGGATTGACTAGATGAATATCTGCATACGATGGAATGTTCTATAGATTAAAATTTATGCTTATGAAACTTTTAAAAAAACATTTTAGGGCTGGAGAGATGGCTCAGCGGTTAAGGCACTTGCCTCCACTGCCTAAGGCCAGGGTTCAATTCTCCAGGACCCACATAAGCCAGACCCACAGGTGGTGGCCCTGGTGCACTCTCTCTCTCTCTCTCTCTCTCTCTCTCTCTCTCTCTCTGCTTGAAAAGTGAATAAATAGGGAGGGGGCATTGGGGAATTAGGGATAACAATTCATTGTTACTAAATAATATAATTCATTATGGATAATAAATATATTTATATACTTAAAAAAGAAAATGAATAAATAAAATAAACATTTTATTAACAGCTTGCATAATTGTAGACAATAAGCCATAATAATTCCCTCCCAACCCCACACCTTCTCAGTTAGTCTCTATTTTGTTTTGTTGTCATCATCTTTTCCTCCCATTTTAATGGTCTTATGAAGGTAGTGTTGGACACTGTGAAGTCATGAATATCAAGGCTGCTTTGTGTCAGGAAGATTGCATTATAAGCAGTCCTACCCTACCTTTGGCTCTTAAAATCTTCCTGCCACCTCTTCCAAAACGGACTCTGAGACTCAGGAGGTGTGATAGAGATGACCCAGTGCTGAACACTCCACTGTTACTTCTTCTTAGCCCTATGGTGACTTTTCATTTATCCACTGTTACCTGAAAAGAGAAGCTTCTCTAGCCAAAAGTGAGAGTAGCATTATTATACGGGTATGCACATTTAAAAAAACTGTGCTTTTAAGGCATTTTTGTAGGCATAATATATGCATTTAGCCAGAGAACAAAAGGCATTACTCCCCTAGGTCTCATGACCTCCCCAACCATAGGCTTTTGACTAGGTCTTCAGAACCAGGCATGTATTCTTTTCTGTGGAGCTGGCCTCCAGTTCAATTAGAGAGCAGTTGGTTTCCCCCATAACAGACATGCCACTATTGCACCAGTTGGTTCATTTGGCCTGGCTGGCCAATCTTTAGGCTTGCAAGGTCCACTGCTCTTTTTCACCACTGATGACTTCTCTCTCTCATAGGGCTGCAGTAGCTTTTTGCAGCTTTCTTTAAGCCGGTTAATAGGGAAGAGTTTTCTAGCTCAGCTCCAGCTTGATTTCTTAGTGGCCTGCAGCCCAAGTATGTATGGTTTTCAGTAATATGGTCTTACCATCTGGTTCTGGTGTGCAACCAAGAGCCTTGGCAATGGCCTGTAATGTTTTGAGGGCCCTCAGGAATCTCCATGACCAACAATTTATTGGATTGTATTCCATCCCTGACACTGAAATTTTTCTAGTAACAATCTATGGCTTCTGGGTGTGCCATTATCCAAAGAAGTAGGTTTCCACATGGCTTATTCTGAACCTCTTGAATTTTGATTAACCCTTCTCCCACCCTTTCTTTACTCAGTCTCTTCCCCTGACCTCACTTAGGCCACTGCACCCCCAGTAATCAGTTCATCTACTTGCATATTCACAGTATCCTCCCTTAAGTCTCCTCTGTCCTCCCTCCCTTATTGCCCCTTTCTAGCTTCTTGGCCTCTAATACTGACTTTTACTCTAACTCACATACAAATCTAAACATTTGTAACTAGGATCCTGCCTTTTAATCCAGTTTGCAAGTCTGTGTCTTTTGGTTGGGGCACTGAGGCCATTGATATTAAGAGTTATTGTTGAAATATGTACATTTATTCTTGCCCTATCTTGATTTTGTAGCTTTTCCTGTTTTTCTTTACTCTCCTGTATTACCTATTATTTGAATATGTTTTATTTTTCCTATTTTCTAATGTGGTTGTTTTTCTTTCTCCTCAGTCTGAAGGATCCCTTCAAGTATTTTCTAAAGAGCTGGCTTTGCAGCCATATATTCTTTTAGCCGGTTTTTGTTGTGAAAAGACCTTATTTCTCCTTCAATTGTGATGGATAGCTTTGCCAGATATAGTAATATTCATTGACAGTTGCTATCTTTCAGAACTTGGACTACATCACTTCAAGCCTTTCTGGCTTTTAAGGTTTTTGTTGAGTAATTGGCTGTTACCCTGATGGCTCGCCTTTATAGGTTACTTGATGCTTCTCTCTTATTGCTTTCAATATATTTTCTTTGGTCTGTGTGTCCAGTAGTTTAATTATAAGATGGTGAGGAGAGGTTCTTTTGTGGTTTTGTCTGATTTGGTGCTCTAAATGATTCCTGTATCTGCACTTTCCCAATTTGGGAGAAATTCT
Source organism: Zapus hudsonius (assembly GCA_004024765.1). NCBI lineage: Eukaryota > Metazoa > Chordata > Mammalia > Rodentia > Dipodidae > Zapus > Zapus hudsonius. The sequence continues at coordinate 6,619 of PVHP010005470.1, forward strand.
CTTCTATGATTTTGTTGAAAATATCTACTATGCCCTTCTCCTTCTACTAAACCCTGAATTCTCATGTTTGATCTCTTCATCGTGTCCCAAATGTCTTGAAATTCCCATTCAGACCTCCCTATTAGTTTGTCTTTCTCTTTTTTGGACTCTTCTAATTCTGCTAACTGGTCTTCCATTTTAGATATTCTGTCTACTCCTTGACCCATTCTACTGGTGACACTTCTACAAAAGTTTGTATTTGACTTACTATGTTTTTGATTTCTATCATTTCTAATTGAAATTTCTTTTTTTTAAGTATTTTATTTATTCATTTTCAAGGAGAGATACAGAAAGAGAGAGAGGGAGGGAGGGAGGAAAAGAGGGAGGGAGGGAGAGAGCTGACCAGAAGTACATCAATCAGCTATAGCACATAACCTGCCTTGACATGGAAGGTTCAGTTAGCACATCTAGTGCAAGCCTACCTACCTGGCTTTGGGGTAGGTATGGCCCCAGTGTATGTAACAAGGCCCTGTTACCTTCTGTCTCACCTATGCTGGTTCCCTCTCTGTCCCACTGTGGGCTCTGCTAGGCTGGTTGGGTCATCTGTTCTGGATGCTGTGTGGCTGTGGGTGGCTCTGGTCCTTTGGGGTCCCCAGTTCTCCAGAGGTTCCTGGTGCAGGCTGTTCGGGGAGGGGAGGGTGCCTGAAGCAGTTGAGGATCTGCTGGGCTGGTCCCTGGTATCTTCTCCCTCAGGAGCTGCCAGCTGGTCCCTGTTGTCTTCTTCAGGTTTTTCCCAGTGTGAGTGGAGAATCTTCTCACTGTGGTTCTGTTCTGTGCAGGTTTAGGCCGGGCTGGTGTGTAGCTCTACTCAGCCCACCACCAAAGCCAAAATATTAAAAAAAAATCAATTTAAAAAAGAGGGAATAATAGGTGAAAGGCCAACAAGCAGTAGAGAGAGATGAAAGAGGAAGGCTGAGGATCAGGGAATGAGAGGAGGACTGCTTATGAAATTTTCAATAATATGAAATTGTTTTTAATTAAATGAAAAGGAAAATACAAAACAATGTTATCAAATTCCTTCATAGATATACATTATGATACATAATAAAATGTTAAAGTACATACTTATAAATGATGGGATTACAAATTATTTTGTGTTTTTATTTTATGTATTTTCCATATTTGCATAATAATGACATATTATGTCTAGAACCAGAATATTTGAAAAAATTCTGTAGAAGTTTGGAGACTGGCACCTCATTGCCTTGAAATATTCTGGAGATGCTTCCTGAATGAGCCAAGCTGAAGAAGACCCTTAGTTCTCAAGACAGTACTGCTGCAGGAGGCTGCCTTGGTGGGTCTTGCTAGTGCAACTTAACATTTAGAGAGGCTGAGGCCCTATGGTCAAATGCCTAGATCAAGGTAAAGCAGCCAGCATTAGCAGTCAGGAGGAGAACACACCTCCTATTCTGGGCACGTGGGCTTTTCATTCTGCCCAGCTGTCTGGTGACTAGAAAAGCCATGGGCATCTGCTCATTATCCCTCCAACCTCATCATCTGACTGCTTGTGTGGAGTGACTGCACAAGCAAGCCTGGGACACCTGCCCCTGACCAGCCTCATTTGCTCCTCTCTCCTCAGGTATCTCAACAGCCATTGCCGCAGCTGGCACGGGGGAGCCTGCTGCCCTGGTTCACTGAGACTACTTCCCCACCAATGCAGGGAGCACAGACACTGGCATTGCTCTATTCAGCAGAGGCTTATATACTGAGAGTGACTCTCAGACCCAACATCTTTTTGTTGGAACAATGCTTGATCAGACGTGGATTTTGGGCCCTTTGCAGGTGTCCTAGAAGAAAGCAGCTAGAGAATTGTTGTCAGTAAGCTAAATGTGATATGAAGCGTCCCACAATAAAGGAGGAGATAGCTTTGGGTAAAGAACATGAATTTGATGGGCTGGTCCAGCATGCTCACTGAGGAGGACCCCCAGCGGGTTGGGGACAAGGAGGAGGGAAATGGGGTTACCATTATAAGACTTGCTCATACAATAAAAATGACACTAAAATGGAAAAAATAAATAATGTTGCCTAGAATTATTAAATGATTAAAATTCCATTATAATTTTCAACTAGAAAAAAAAAAGAACAGGAATCTGGTGTCAAGAAGACTTGAGGTTGAGTCCTGTCACCGTCACCTTCCTGTGAGATGACTCAGCTAAGCTACTGAATCTTTCCTAACCTTACCTTCCTTACCTTTCAAATGGGCAGGATAGCACCGCCTCATGGGGAGGTAAATAGTATAACAATGATGTCCCATAAATGCACTTCCATGACCAATAAAATTGATTGATGGCTGTATCTGAAAAAGTTTACTACTTGCCATTCAGTGTAATTGGGTAATATTTTATTTAGTTCATAAACAATCTAACCAAATGGTACAATATGGGACATGGAGGAGCAGTTTGGAATAATTGGAGATGTTTAAGACACGCTGAGAAAGAGGAGCACATGGCTTTTAGGAGGACAGCTTTGGTAAGCAGGGGAAGGGCATAGCTGAAGGCAGGCTACTCTGATAGGCCAGGCATGATGTTACACATTTGTAATCCTAGCACTTGGGAACCTGAGACTGGAGGATGCCACATCGTCCACATCATGGGCTTTGTCCACGTCATGGAGAGAGGTATAAAGGTGTGAGAGTTTGGTTACGTTTGGGTGCTTGTTCAGCTACATTCGCTGGTCTCTATATGACTGTGGCCACACCCATCCCTATGTATCTGTTCATTGTATTTCCCACCTGGAGAGTCTTCTGGACTCTCTGAATCCCACCGTTCTTTGATCTGTTCACACGTTCTGTGGTTCCCACTCCTGCCTCTCCATTCAGAGGTCACCAAGTTAGTCAATACAGTTCTCCTTGTCTTTGCCATTTTCACCTATAACTCTGTCTGGGAGGTTATGAGAAGTACTGGTATATCCTTATATAGGTCCCTGCCACATATCAGTTCTATGGCCCAAGGCAAGTTACACAGCCATTCTGGGTGCCAGTTTCCTCAGGTGAAAATGTGAATCATAGTTATGCATGCCAGCTTCCAAGAATGCATCATATTCCAGGCCTGTGTAAAGAGATAGAAAGGCATTGTTTTCCTTGGATTCCATGTGTATAAATGGACAGTGGTGAACTGGTGTAGCAGTTACTTTCTCATTACTGAGACAAAACACCCAACCAGAAACAGCTTATGGGAGGAAAGAGTTTATTTTTGGCTTACATTTTAATTGGGGCTTATTTTTGAGGGGAAGGAAAACATGTCAGGAGTGGACAGCCAGATATCACATAGTCACACCAGCAGGGCAGAAGTAGAGTGTGAGCTGAATGTAGCAAGCAGGACTGGACTGCAAAACCCCAAGGCCTTTCCTCAGAGATACACTTCCCCTAGCAAGGCTCTACCTCCCAAAGGCTCCACAACCTTCCCAAACAGCACCACAGCTGGAGATTAAGTATTCAAACATGCATGGCCATGGAGGACATTTTATATTCAAATCACCACAGCTGATAAATGTTTAACAACTGGTTATCAAAAAGTAAGCCTTGGTTTGTGGTTTTCTAATTTATGTGGTGTAGTTACATTATGGTTAATTTCAACTACCAATGTCATGTCATTGAACACAGAATTAAAAAGATGTGCCAGTCAACTCCTGTAAGCCATGAGAGCCAACGCTTTACATAACTTTAGAGTGTGAAAGTATAGGGGAACACACCAGGCATGGGTATATACTTGGGATACCATCAGTCATGCCCATCCTATGGTGAGGAGACTTGGCCTTAGAGGTCTCCGTGACTTGCTTCAGCTCACCCAGGTAGTGAGATAATTCCCTCCACTCAGGTTGCCTCCTCACTCCACTGTTAGAGTCTTAGAAGGATCACATATAACCAGGGCACTTTTCTGTTTGTTTTTCTGAGACAAAGTCTCATCTTGCCACTCTAGTTAGCCTTGAACTTGTGGCATCCTCCAGTCTCAGACCCTCAAGTGCTAAGATTACAAATATGTAACATCATGCCTGGCTAATCAGGGTGCTCTTGATGTGGCCTTGTTCCTGACAAATAGTGGGTACTCAACATGGTGGTTGTTGTTGAAAAGATGGTCGATGATAATGCCACCAGTGGGTTTTCTAGTTCATCCTCTGCGGCAGAAGCAACTCTGTAAAATTACAAAGTAGTTGAAAGCAGCTCCTTCCGTCTCTGTTGCCTCCATTTAGGTGATTCAGATCTTTACCTATTTCCCTGGTGAGGATATCTGAAAAATGCTTTCTCTATTAAATGACCTCAGCAGCTGCTGGAGGGCAGTTTGTTATTTCACACTATTTAGCACAAAGTCTCAGAAACACGTTCAAGATAATCCATGTCCTAGAGTAAAAGAACAGTCAGTAATCCTGAGCTGGTCTCTGTGGGAATGGAAAAGAGGAGCATAGCTCATGATTTCCAATGGTCTTCTGTTAGGGACAGAAGCTTCCAGGACATCTGTGCATTCATCCTCTGTCATGTAAGGAAAATGTTCCCCAGACCACCAGTCATCCATGAAAGCTCCCACATGCTCAGACTCCCAAATACCACAAGTCCAAAGATTCAGCAGTGCAGCTTGCGGGGTACAAATACAGACTGAGGGCATCACTAAGGCAAATACTGGGGAAATGATATGTGTTTTTATATATGGGCATCTATGAAGGGACATAGTGTCCTTCAGGCCCCTGAGCTGGGGAAGGAATTTTTTCCTGTGGACAGGCCTCAGACTTCCTCTGACATCTCTCAGTGGGTGCAGCTTCCTCATGGCTAATGGCTCTGAATTGTGGAGCCCAAGCCATGGTGCAAGCAATAAAAGCAACCATAGCAGAGACTTACTCTGTGGGCCATCGGTTTTAATCCTCCTGACACACTGTGGTATATCTCTACTTTGTACTTGAGTCTACCAAGGCTTAGGGAGCTTGAACAGTTCATTCAGGACCAGGCACTGTGCTAAGGATGTCTCACGTATATATTCATCAGGCGCATCTTGCTGGTGGAGCTATTGGCTTTCAGTAGAAATGGGCTCAGAAAGGTCAAACTATTCAGCCATAGAGCTAATAGTGGTGTGGTAAATGGGCACTTCTCTCAGCTTTGAGATCTGTGTTCATAATGATCTCATGGTCTTCCCTGAAGAGCCTGTGATTATCATCCTGCCAGGACCTGGTCACTAGCCTGTCTTCAGGGAACAAGCAACTCTGGTTCTGCTGCCCAGTATTCGGTCTATGGCTCCTGGGAGAAATATGTTTTTATTTCTCCATGATAAAATTCCAAATGCTGAGGCCTGAGGAGATTTCTCAGTCAGTAAAGTGCTGGCCATGCAAGCATGAGGACCTGAGGTTGGACCTCCAGCACCTATGTAAAAAATGCCAGGCATGGTGGAGTATTTCTGCAATTAATCCTAGGCCTGGGTTGGCAGAGACAAGAAAATTGCTAGGACTTCCTGGCCAGTTAGTCTAGCTGAATCAGTGAGCTCTAGGTTTAGATAGGTCCTGTCTCAAACAATAAGGTGGAGAGTTATTGAAGAAAAAACCCAGTGTCAGCCTCTGATGTCTACACACACACACACACACACACACACACACACACACACACACACACACCTCACTGCACATGAAAAAATTGTAAATGCTTTCTCAGTGCTTCTCTCTTTCTATCTTTTAAGGCATGTCAGGTGGCCAAGAGCCAACATTTCTTGTTTGGGAGGATCTTTCCAGCCTGGCCAGAGGAAGGGCATGTATTTCTCTGGCCTGTGGAGCCCTTCACCCAACAACATGGATTGTACTCTGCCTACATCAATCACCTTTCTGAATGCCCAGGCAATGTTCCTAGTCAACCAGTGCACAAGACTGTAGGAAGCTGGAAGAAGGCAGTGCTTCTCTGCGAGAAGGATGAGCATTCTGTTCACATGGCTACTACCCTGATTCATACCCGTATTAACTCAGATCCAGAGATGGCGAAACAATTTGTAAGGTCTAGGGGAAATTGAAAATGCAGGGTCCTGGTTCAAAAAGCGTTAAAATTTCAAACCAGTGACAGAAGAGCATTGAGCCAAGAGAGGGTGCTCCTCAGTATGGGGCCCTGTGTAAGAAAACAGGTCACATGCCAAAAAAGCAGTCCCGTCTCACCCAGACTCTACAGCTATCTTCCCACTGGTCTCCCTGCCCTTCCTCTCATATCCTCTCCAAGCTATTTGCTATACTGCAGCCACAGAAACTTTCCCTTGATTGTCATTCTGTATAAATCAATGCCTGATTCTCAGCTCTGTGGAGTGACCATCAAAAAGTGTCTTCAGACACTTCCAAATGTGGCCCAGAAGCAAAACCCTTCCCAACTGAGAAACACTGCTCTAGATCCAGTGACTCGGAGCCAAGAGAGGAAAGCCACATAACCCCCTGGCTGGCTTTGGCTCTGTGAGAGTTGTGTGGGATGGGAGGGGAATTGTCTCTCCTGAAATTCCTCTCTACCTCCTCCCAGAAATCTTAGCAGGCCCAGAGAAATGATCAGGTCTGACTCATTAACACTTATTTTTTAAAAATCTCTTTCAGCTTTCAGCCCATATCAATCTTGGGATATGTCCATGGATTATATAGATTGCCCAGGCTAAACCAATTATGTGAATTACAAATGAGAAAACTGAATCCCCGGTGGTGGGGGGGCATACAATGAGTGCAATGGCCATCTTTTGTTGATAACAGAGGTTCAAGTCCTCACTTATTAGGGAACAATGCTGAGTTCCTTTGACAAACATCTTCAAACTCTCAAGCTATGTGGAGAGCTTGAGCTGACCCAACATTCCTGGGTTGATGGTTCTCACATGACCTCAGTTTGGTTAATCAGACTTAGTTCTGGGGTTTGTGTTCAGAGTTTTAGGAATGAAATTTATACAGTTGCTGAGACTCATATGGAAGCCTATAGTTGTGGGGCTTACTTATGCAGAGAGCCCTGGTGCCAGCCAGGGCAAAGTGGAGTCAGGCAGAGGTTAGGATGGAGCACCAGCATCCTGCAGGCTCCACTGAGCTCCTGAGTCTGCTTAGGTCTATAGGTAGGCACTACTGGGCTTCTGTCTTTTGTGAACTCATGAAGTCTTTTTTTCTATCAGCCTGAGGTGGCTTTTGTATCTGTCTAAAGTGGCTTACTGGAAGTTGTATTTCAATGGATGGTGACATGTCACGGATTTCAGGTTCATTGAAGCCCCCTGACCAGATCTCCCAAATCCAAGATGGGACTAATTTGTAGCAAGATGCTGCTCATTAAAGCTCCTGTAAGACTTGATATGGTGATTTTGTGTATGGTGACCTAGGAGTCAGCCTTCCCACCTGGCAGTGGTGATGAGATATAGCCTGTGGTTCCTAGAGTCACATACGGTGCTGCTGTAAGGTTTCTTAAGCAATTGTTAATGCATTCATAGGGGACATCTACCTAGAAACACAGCAAGGAACAAGGCCTCATAAATCTTTTAAACTGACATGAAAGAAAACCTTTGATTTTTTTCCAAGTCCCAGGTAGAAGGGTTAGCCCCTGTGTTTCAAAAAATATTTATCTTTTAAGAATCTTCAGGCCCAGAGTTATCAAATGAATCTTCCTTTTAGCCATTAAAGTAAGCTGTTGAAAGCAGCCCAAATGCAGACCTGTTTCTCTCATTTTCTACTGTATGGCTTCAGCTCTGAGAATGGAGCCCTTCCTTTGGAAGGCCACAGTCCTGTAGTCAGGGCTCTGGCTTTGCAGAATTCTTACCAGATCATGGAACAGCTGCCACCCCATAGGTGGGGACTGCCGGATGTCTAGCAACTTATGCAGCAGGGGCCAAGTGTGTGATAGAAAGATATTGGGCAGCTGTGTGTGTATGGACATAGTGCAGGGTGCCCAGTCAAGAAAGACTTCCTGTAGAGGTGACATCTTACCTGAGTGTTGGAGGATGAATGGGAATTAGGTACCAGGACAGGGATCATTCCAGGCTAAATAAAGGCCAGACAAGCACAAGGTAGTGTGTGAAACTAATGGCACTTGAGATGTGTGATGTGGTTGGTGTTCCCTGGCAGGTCACAGTCACCTCCTCAGAGAGACTTCCCTATTACCCATGTAAGGAGTGTCTCCTGTCTGCCTCTGAATTTATACTCTATAACATCAGCCTAAAATTTCATTATAGCATTTGTCAAATCTGAACTAATCTTGTTTGCCTTTGGGATGGCTTATTTTGAATTGTGCCTCTTGAACATTGAGAGAGGAGAATTTGTTTTATTCACTACTGTGTCCCCAGACAAGAACAGTGACTGGCACAGAGCAGGGCCTCAAGAAATACTGTTGCACAAATGGGATTAGGTGTGCATGCATGTGTGCATGTGTGTGTGTGTGTGAATGTCAAAGACTTCGCCCTTGAAAGCCTCAACCATAGAAGGGGACCATGGAATGAATAACAGAGTGAAACAAATCTATAAACAGGAAACTGAGGAAAAAACTGTAAGGAAAGTTCCCCTCTCCCATCTTTAAGAAGTATTTTATACAAATATATCTATGCCTAGGTATTCATATACACAAAATGCACATGTTTAGATATTTACATACATAAATACAATACACATCCCAGGGAAGCGACAATAAGTATAAAAATAGTTTTACACTAACAAATACACTCTTGCAGGCATATGCCAAAATTTATTTAGCCTAATCTGCTCTTAATGGACATTTAAATTTTCAGGCATCTGCTAGGTTAAAACAATGCTACAGCATCTAGTTTTGGCACGCGTTGTTTTTGTCTGTGCATGTGTGTATATGGGACAGGTTCCTAGAAGAGGATTTGCTGTTGGCATCTCGTGTTTTGATACATATGGCCAATCTGCTTTCCAGTGTGTGTGCCAATCTCTACTGCTGCCTGCGGTGTATGAGTGTCTGTCCTCACACTCTCACCAGCAAAATGTGTGATCAAGCTTTTTGATCATAGCCAATGCAATAGGTGAAAAAGCTGGCATTAGAATTTTCACTTCTCATTTTAAAAATGTAAGTGATTTTGAAATGTTCAAGATTCATTTTTCTCTAAACCATCTCTAGCGTTTACCCTTCTCTTGTTCCTTTGTGGATTTGTTTTGTTTTGATTCCCCCCCCCCCAATTTCTGGATGTACACTGTAAACTAGAAAAATTAGCTTCTTGTTTGAATTGCAAACTTTTAAAAACCAGTTGACATGTTGTCTTTTGGTTTCATTCTTGTTAAGAGCCTTATGTCTTATTCCCCATAGTACCCTGCATGGGGCTGGGCCATCCACTCTACTCAGCTAAGAACACCACTCTAGTCAGTGAGGTTGCAACTACTTCTTGAGAGCCAGACCTAGGAATGCTGCAGACGTAGGTAGCCATGAGTATGTGACTCTTAGGACTGGGAAAGGAGAGCTGTGTTTATTCAGCCACTTAAAGAAAATGCCCCATGTCTGACACCTTTGGAGCCAAGTGAAATCAATACCTCTAAATGGATTGAGGCAAGTTGGGGCCATAACCTCAGGCTCTGTGCCAGAAATAGCAGGGAAGTCTTCAGACAAAGCTGATGGGAGTAGAGAGCAGGCAACATGGATGGACGGGAGACAGCTGGAGATGCAGGTGGGTGGCAGGTGATTCATATGGTTACCACTGCCAGCCCACATTTGTCACTGTTCAGTATGATCCAGGCCCTGGGGACACAGCGATCTTGCCTTCGAGGAATTCACAGAGCAGATGAATGAACAGATGATGCCGGAACTGTGTGAGAAGGACTCTGGTAGAGATAATGTGAGGGAGTTGGGGCTTCAAAGAGGGCAGGCCAATTTGTCTGAAGATATCTAGCAAGCTTCCGGGATGAGGTGGCATCTAAGCAGAGACCTGACAGAAAAGTCAGCTGGCACTGAGCAAGAAACCACAGGGTGGAGGGAATGCTGAGAGCAAAATCCTGGAGGGAGAGCATTGTCCATCCAGAAAACAGAGCTTAGCTGGGGTGGGGGGGATTCTGGGATGGGAAAGAATTGGGGTGTGGGATGTGCCATGCTAGACTGGGGAAGACCCTGAAGGACGGTGTGGAGCAGAGCTGGGGAGAAGGCTTGAGAATAGTTACTCAGGTAGTCAGAAGGCTTAGTTGCCATGGATCAGGCATGAGATACAGTTCCTCTTACCTTCAAGGACTTCTGGGAGGTTCTAAAACCATGGGCTCCCTAAGCAGGAGTTGGTCTTTCAGCAATGAGGTGAGTGAGTAAGGAGGGATTTCCAGACAGAGGGAACAGAATGTCACAAGACCCACAGTTCTGCAAAGCATCCTAGTTGGTGAGAACCTCAATGTAGGCGAGCATGGTGCCTGTTGTTTCACTGGAGGAATAACTAAGGAACAGGCTCTGGGCTGAGGGCAGGTGTGCTGGTCTGACCTGTCATGCCAAGGGCAGCATGACACTCATGCTCTTGTCCTGGGAGGTGAGCCTTCATCTTCTCTGTATCTACAGAGCCTTCTGGATAGGATGCAGATTTGGCCAGCTTGAGGCTAAACTACCTATAGGGTCCTTGAGCCATGGTGTGGATAGTCCTTCCATTCAGAGCTGTGGCTATACCCAAAAGTCCGGGGTTTCTAATCATTCTCAGCTGCTGGTGAAAATGCTGCCACCAAGGAGCAGTTTTAATGATCCTTAAAGGAATTGCACCAGGACATTTCTCCACAATAGCCACACCAGCAATAACCTTTTACTTTTCTTTTTTTTCTTATCTTTTCTTTTCCTTCTTCTTTCCTTCTCTCCTTCCTTCCTTTTTTTCTTCCTTCCTTCTTTCTTCTTTTCTTCTTCTTCTCCTTTTTTCTGGTGTGTGTGTGGGGGTATGCATGTGCTTGCAGAGATATGCACATCCTATGAGCATGCATGCAAATGCTACAGGGGAACATCAGGCATACTCCTCTATCTCTCTTCTACATTATGTCCTCGAAATGGAATATCTCACTGAACCTAAATCTTACTATTTTTCAGTCACACTGGCTGACCAATGAGCTCCAGCAATCCTTCTGGCTCCAACTCAACTCAGCACTGGAGTTATAGACATGTACAGCTATGCCCAGCTTTTCATATAGATGCTGGGATGGCATTTAGGTCCTCATATTTGCATAACAAGCACACTTACCCATTGAGCCTTCTCCCCACCCACATTGTACTTCTTAATCCAATTTATGAATTGAATCTAGCTTTCTTCTCCACCCAAAGCCTCCTGCTGACAAGAAATGCTGGTTCCCATGTTTTGTAATCCCATACACTAATATCTCCTACAAGGAAACATTTTACCTCTTCTCAGGACAGGGCAGAAGCAGGGCCATATTTCCTAATGAGTTTTTTTTTTCTAGAAGAAACATTTGTTTTTCTTGAGGATCTATCCATTTCTCCAGTCTTCCCCAGCAGGAGGCTGTACATGCAGCATCTGGCAGGGTCGTGTGGCTCTAGAATGTGGGGCCTGGGCTGATGGCCATAGTCTTCCGAGCCTCACAGAACATTAAGCAGCTGTTATTTTCATTTGGAGGTATTGGTAGTGTGAGACTGGCCTTGTCTCCCATCTCAGCAGGAGCCTTGGGAATCACAAGCTCAGTGGCAGCTGTGTTGCTATAGATGTGACAGTAAATATCCAGAAAATTGAGTGCTTTCTGGTCTTCAATTTAAAAAGTCATTTGCTGGATGGTGCTAACGAAGAGCAGTCATTAAACTTGAGAAAGCACTCACTCTTTAATTAAATGAGGAGAGAATCAACAACCTGGCTCTGTAATCCACCCCCACTCTAAGTGGAAAAGTCCCATGGGGAGGACTCAGATAGCTAGGAGAACTAGATGCCATTTCTATTTCATGCCTGGCTGGGTGTCGGGCGCAAGCTGGCATATGGCTTCTGAAACCTCAATCCAGCATTGTCTCCTGGCCAGAATCAAGAGTCAGGGCAGGATGGGAATGGGGCAATCAGGAGAGGCCTGAAAAGGTGACTCTACAAATTCAATTTTATCCTCCCCAAATTTATATATTGAAGCCTTACCCACACCCATGTGCCTGTATTTGGGGATAAGTTTAAATGAGGCCATATGGGTGCATCCATTATGATTGATGTCCTTATGAGAAGAAATGAGGGATGTGTTCACAGACAGAAGACTATGTGAGTATACAGTGAGAAGAAAGCCATTTACAAGCCAGGGAGAGAGGCTTCCAAAGAAACCAAATCTTTTGACACCTTGATCTTATACTCTAGCCTCTAAAAATGAGAAATTTCTGTTCTATAAACCACCCAGCATGTAATAGATTGATCCCTCATTGTCTGAGTAGAGTTGAATCCAAGACTCTTATAGTTATCTTAACATGGCTGGGACAAGACACCTGATCAAAAGCAGGTAATGAGAGGAAAGGATTTATCTTGGTTTATAGTCTTGAGAAGAATCTCTATGATGGCAGGGGAAAGCATGGCACAAGTAGTGGCTGGACATCATATTTTGCCACAGCAGGTGGAAGATTGCATCAAGAGACTGAACTGAACTGTATTAAGAGGGAGCTGGCTATAACACCCCTAAGCCTGTAAGAACACACCTTCTCCAGCAAGGCTTTACCTGCTAAATTGCTACCATCTGGGGACCATACGTTGAAAACACACGAGTTTATGAAGGATATCCTATCCAAGCCATAGCACCTCTCCTCATCACTGATAAAAAGCAGGATGGACCTTGAGAGCTTGTTTGGAGGTTCTAGCAGGGGAGCGCAGCTACTCGTATACCCTTGACCGAAGACCGGTCCTCCTCTATTCGGGGAAGGTCGTCCTCTTCGACCGAGCGCGATACCCTTGCCACAAGGACTAATACAGACAGCCCACAGAGGAGGATATACAACTGATCAGGGATGGGGAGGGGGGGAATTGGGGAATTCGGGATAACAACGCATGGTTTGCCCACTAAATAATGTAACACATTATGGACAATAAATATATATTAAAAAAAAAAAAAAAAAAGGAAGTGAGCAGTAGCTGAAAAAAAAAAAAAAAGCAGGATGGAAGGGAGAGCAATCTGTTTCAAGAAAGAGGAGTTGAGACATAATACATTTTCAGAGTTAAAGCTATTAGAGGATGTTGTAATTAGCTTTCTAGTTGCTGTGACAAACATCTAACCAGAAGCAGCTTATAGGAGAAAAGGGCTTATTCTGGCTTACAGACTCAAGGGGAAGCTGCATGATGGCAGGGGAAACGATGGCATGAGTAGAGGCTGGGCATCCCCTCCTGGTCAACATCAAATTGACAATAGCAGCAGGAGAGTGTGTCAAACACTGGCAAGGAAAAGGTGGCTATAACACCCATAAGCCCACCTTGCAACATACCTCCAACAGGGTTCCAATTCAAAAAATGCCATTAGCTCATATAGTCAGCCACACACTGCTGAGATGAATCTCCAAAAGAGGCACAGTTTTGGGACAAAAATATTTATTAAAGTAACAGATGCAGGGGAACTTCAAGAAAGGCTGGCCCCATTTCACAGATCCAAGCAGAGAGAGAAAAACCCATGACCTCCAGCCAGCATGCTACAACCCTTACTAACATACAGCAGGACCTTCAGGCCTGAGCTCACACTGCTCTTTGCATATATATCTGGAGTTTCACATCCACCTTAGAAATACCTTAGGGCTGCAGGCCAGGCCCAGGTGATATCTCATCCAGCCAGGAAGCTGGAGAAAACCTTATTAAAAACTCTTGAATCTATTGGAGGACATCCATTCAAACTACCACAGCTGGGGATCAAGTGTTCAGAACACATAAGTATGTGGGGGACACCTGAATCAAACCACCACATTCCTCCTCTGGCCCCATAAAATGATAACCATCCATAACAAAAAATGCATTGCATTTAGTCCAACTTAAAAAAAATGTTCCCATAGTTTTTATCAATCCCATTGCTGTTCAAACGTTCCCATAGTTTAAGGTCTTTTAACTGAGCCACAATACAAAAAAATATTGATGGCACAGAATAAATATTCACACTGTGAAAGATGGCATTGGGCATAGCAAAGACAGATTGAACCAATACAAGATTTAAAACAAACAGGGCAACATATAACTCTGACTCTAATATAACTAGTGATGAGCCTCTGGAGTTCCAATTCCACTTCTCCAGCTCAGCTACTCACATTACTAAAAAACTTCATCCAGTGCTGATAGCCATCATATAGTCCTGGCATCTTCATTGGGTCTCCAGTGCAACCCACAGTTCATCCTCATGGCTCCATTTGGTCTTCATGCAGACAATCCAACAAGCCTGCTTCACACTGCCCATCGCCATTTCAAAAAACTGAACCATATTATAAATATAATGACTCTCTCTTTTCTGCATTTGTAATATTCCATAATATCAGATGAGCTACCAACTTGCTAAAACAGGGAAGAATAAAGCTGACTTTGAAGAGCAGGAAACCTCCTTCAGCATTTAGGCCCCTTAAGAGTCCATATTCGCTCTGTCTCACCCTTTCCTCCCCACCAGGACCTTCCCCATCCCAGTAGCCTCTGTTCCTCTCTGCCTCACCTTCTCCTTCCCACTAAGACCTCCCCTGATTCTAGCAGTGTCTGCTCCTCTCTGCATTGCCCCCTCCTCACCAGGACCTCTCCCTATCCCTGCGGCATCTATTCCCCCCTTGACTCCATCAGACCTATCCATGTCCCAGGAGCCCATACTTGCTCTACCGGCCCTGTGCTTTCTCCTCAGACCTTTTCTCAGCTCCTGTGGAAACTGCCATCCAGGAAACACATACGGTGGAATCAGCAACTGGGAAAAATTCTACTCCAGCTTCAGCTGCAATATGAAATCTCATCTAGACAGGGCTTTGGGAAAGAAGCAGCATTAACTAAAACTCCAGTGGCTAAAAGGGAAGACCTACGCACCCAGCCAACTGAGTCACATTGACAAGTGGAGAAGGAAGTCATCACCCACTCCAGCTTCATAAAGACAAAATATCCTTATGAAAGGTGGAAGAACTCAGCCTTCAGCCAGTGGATACAGTGGAAACCGTGACTGGGAAGATATATACTCCAGCTACAGCAGGAACTCATGTTATAGACAATACTGACCCAGATACAGACCCAGAATTCTGCAGCAAAGAGCCCCACCCAGCCACCTGAGCTACAAGGACAATAAGAGAAGGCAGGCTGGACTCACATCACCTTCACAGTGGCCAAAACACACTTTAGAAAGTCTGATGAGGAGTGCTGTGTATCAGAGGGAGGGGGCTGGGAAACATCGAGAGTGGGGACAGGACAGGTGGTCCCTGCTGGTGCAGGACAGGACAGGAGCCCAGTGAATCTAGAGCCTCTGCTCCCCTGAGGGGAATGGTGGAAACCAGTCCTGCATGCTTCAGGCTGGTGAAGAGCTTCTGGTGTATTTTGGTCTGGAGCTCTAGGGGACACAACAAGAGTAGCAATACCCCTGTTGGGGAGGAGGCCTGTGTGGGGGCTTAGAGCCTGAGCATTTGGGTACAGGTGGCTCCAGTGTGGTGAAGAATCAAACCTGTCTGGGGTCAGGATGCCCCAGAGAGGAGAGATACTTGTTGAGTTTAAACCCCATAGTGTCACATTGTTTGGGTCCTGAACATGCCAAATAGGTGAGGGGCAGAGGGTCATGTGCTGTGGGTGTGTTTGGGTCTTGAGTTCTAAGGGCACCAGCACAACCAGTGCCTAGACACTTCAACTTGGGACACCAGTGTACCTGGGCCTGTGTGCTCCAGAGCATTGAAGTGTGGGATGTGTCTGGGGGTGGTGCTCTGGTAGGGAGAACAGCGATTCTGGGTCCTGCACCTGGGGACACTGGAGAAATAGGGGCTCATCTGTCAGGAGCCTGTACACCCACTCTTTACAGTCACAAATCAAACACATCTCAAGTATCAGCCACCATCCCAGAGTAGTAGACACACTTCTAACGTCCACAACATCTGCACCTTTGCTACTCCACACCAACCCAGCTAAAACTAAACACAGATCAATTGTTGAATAAATAAGATTTTTATACAAGTACAAACCTCCTACGTAATCCATACCCATCTTCCAGTATCCCCAGGGTGCCTTGTTCCAATTCTAACTAGAGAGCAATAGTTACCTGGCAGGCACCTGCAACAGGGGTAACAAGGTAATCTCTACAAACCACCCAGCTGGGATACAGAGGAAAAAGAGGAGCAAGTAAGTCTGCTCTGAAACACCCCAGAGCTTCAGTACCAAGACACAGCAAAGACTACAGACAGAGAAGGTCTTTGACCTGTACAACATACTACATACCAGACACCAGCCTAGAACCAGCCAGCACACCTGTATACTCTGCAACTCACATATCTATGGTTACAGTGCTATCCCAAATCCAACCGGTACCCAGGACAGAACACTCAATGAATATCCAAAAAGAACCTATATTGACTCCCACATTTAGAAAACTAGACCCTTATAAAGAAATGGACAGAAACCAATGTAAAAAATACCCACAGCACTTCAAGCTGAGACTACCCAAGCTAGGACTCCTAGTCCCACAACGGAAGAGGTCATAGTGAGAATGTAAGGGAGACAACAGAACTACAATCCCAAAGTGAGAATGAAATAACTTCAGGTCATAATATCAATGAGATCATGACCAGAATGATGGCTGAGATGGAAACTGTCAAAAAAAGATGTAAATGAGATGAAACTCAACAACACAAGCCTAATCATCAGACTGCACTTAATGGAGAAAAATTAGAGTGACTTCAAAAATGCATTAAGTGAATAGAAGGTAAAACAATTATGTGAGGAGCTAGATAATCAGCTGATTAAGTTTGATGAGGACTTAACCAAACTTAAGAATGAATTCTAGGAAACATTAACAAAAACAAAACTAAACTGGAATGATATTTGGAGTAAGCAGAGACCTCTGATATACAATTCAGTCAGGTGTCACGAGAATGCTGAACATACTACTCTATGGGAGAGATCAGCATGTCAAGAAGTGATCATCTATGTAATAGTGACACTAAAACCTAGGTGGGTATTCAATGGGTTTCAAATTGGCCAAGAGATTCACTCAGTGACAAAGAACCCATAACTGGAACTGGGATCCAGGGCATAATCCTATGGGGACCAAATACCTGGGCTCCAAGGCAAAATTCCCACTACCAGAGAACTACAGAGAGACTACACCCAATAGAATCTTGCCAAATTAGCAACGGGTGTCACACTTAACCTATACTGATCTCACTCTCAGATAGAGATTCTGTTTGTATTTTCCAGAAGGCAGGGAGAGAGCCCTGGTCAATCCAACTCCACCAACAAGCCACAGGATGATAGTGAGAATCCCGGCAAGAGAATAACTACCCTGGGCCTATCACATAGGCCCCAAATGAAACCTTTGAGAGTGTGGCATGATAAACAAAAGACCTATCACCACAGTGAGTCAATTAACCCAGTATAGGTCCATGAGACAAACACCAATAAGAGCCCATACAACCCAAAGCAGAAGTACAGAGACAATTAAGATCTCAACAATAAAGCTGACTTAAAACTTACCCACCATGTTTCAGGGAACTAAGCGGAAGAGGAGATGGAAAGACCATAAGAGCTATGGTGGGGGAGGCTATCCAGACACATTGCCCCCCTCGGCAACAACACACAAATGTGGGGATACTGGCTACCTTCTGAGCTATTCATGATCTCCTACCCCATGGACTGATCCAGTATGCCCACTGAGGAGGGCCCCAGTGGGTTGGTGACAGGGAGGAAGGAAGTGGGAGTACCATCCTAAGATTTGCTCATACAATGTATCTAATTAAGGATAATATATATATATATATATATATATATATATATATATATATATATATATATATATATGTATAACTTGAATAATAAAAAAGAAATAAAAATTATCTTTTCTACCCAATGATGTTGGTGAATAAAATAATATATAAATATTAAAAATATAAACTGGAAATTGGAACTAACCAGAGAAATGGAGACTATAAACAAAAATATAACAGAAACTAAAAATCAAACAGAGGTTTTAAAAGCTGCCTTTGAATCCCTCAGTCCCAGAGTTGATAACCTAGAGGCCAGGTTCTCAGACCTTGAAGACAAGACAGAAAAAATTAATAGGGATTCCATAACCTTCAATAAAAAAATCATGTGAACAAAATATGAGAGATCTGTGGGATACCCTAAAGAAACCAAATATCAGGATCATGGGGATCCCAGAGGGAGAAGAAGAGCAGGCCAAAAGCATAGAAAATATTTTCAACAAAATTATAGAAGAAAATTTTCCTAATCTTACAAGAGAAAGGCAGGTTGGGATAAAAGAGGTGCAGAGAACCCCAAACAGAAAAGACCAAAGAAGGAACTCTCCAAGACATATCTTAGTTAAAAATGCTAAACACAGAAAGCAAAGAGAGAGAGTGCTCAAGGTAGCAAGAGAGTAACAACTCATCACTTATGTCATGGTTTGATCCATGTGTTCCCCACAAACAAATGAATGTGTTCTGGGTAATCGATCCTCAGCTGATGGCACTTTGGATTTTACAACCTCAATGGAGCTGTGCTGTTGGGGGCAGGCTTATGGGGTTATAAGCCAGCTTCCCCTTGCCAGTATTTGGCACACCTTCCCACCGCTATTTCCAGTGCTATGGCAGAGGTGATGTCCACTCCTCTGCTCATGCCATTATTTCCCTGCCAGGATAGAGTCTCCTCTCAAGTCTGTAAGCCTAATAAACCCATTCCTCCACAAGCCACTTTTGCTTGGGTTCTTTCTGTGCAGCAACTAGAAAGCTGACTGCAACAACTTATAATGGCAAAACCATCAGAATTACCTCAGACTTCTCATTACAAACCACGAAGGCCACAAGAGCCTGAAACAATGCTCTTCTAGACCTAAAGAATTATGGCTTCCAACCTAGACTACTGTACTCAGCAAAGCTATCCTTCATAATAGATGGAGAATTGAAAGTTTTCCATGATAAAAGCCAGCTCTGTGATTATATGAACACAATGCCAAACTTACAGAGAATACTGCGGGAAATATTCCACACAGAAAAGAAGAGCAACCAACCTCAGGAGTCTAATAGAGTACAAGCATGTTAATCAAAATTATTGTGCTAACAGGTGAAGCATCAACCCCCATAAACCCTCTACCATGGCAGGGCTTACAGCAAACCTCACAGATATAACTCTAAATGTAAATATAAAGTGGACTTATCTCTCCTATAAAAACAAACAGATTAGCAGGGTGGATCAGAAAAATTGGCCCTTCCATCTGCTGCCTTCAAGTAATGCACCTCACCTCTAAAGACAGAAATCTCCTTGAAAGAATGAATAGAAAATGATTTTCCAAGGAAATAGACATAAAAAACAAGCAGAAGTGGTTATAGTAATATCTGACTAAATAGACTTTAAGCCAATATTATGTAAAAAGGATAATGAAGGTCACTTGTTACTCATCATTATCCAATAAGAGGATATTACTATCATAAATATGTATGCACCAAATACAGGTGCACCACATTTCATAAAGCAAAATTTACTCAAAAACAAAATAGAAATAAATAGTCTCTAATTCCATCACAGTGGGAGACTTTAATACACCACTATCATCTCTAGACATCCAAACAGAAAGTCATCTGGGAAATAATGGAGGTTAACAACACCACAGATCAACTAGACCTCATAGACATATATAGAACATTCCATCCCAAGACTACTGAATGTACATTCTCAGCAGCCCACAGAGCCTTTTCCAAAATAGACCACATATTAGGACATAAAATATGCCTCAATAAATTCAAGAAGATTGATGTAGTCCCCTGCATCATATCAGACCACAACATGTTAAAGTTGGAAATAAACAATTGGAGGAACAGCAGAAATTACACCAACTGAATAATATGCTTTTAAACAACAATTGGGTCATTCAAGAAATCAAAAAGGAAATTGAAAATTTCCTAGAAGTAAATTATAATGAAAACACAGCATACCAAAACTTATGGGACATAATGAAGGCAGTCTTAAGGGGAAAATTCATAGCACTAAATGCCTTCATTATTTAAATGCCTTCATTTATGAGATCTCAAATTAATCACCCACCGAAAGGGATTGGAAAAGACAAGAGCAATCTAACCCAGGAGCTCAAGGCAAAAAGAAATAATTAAGATCAGAGCTGAGATTAATGAAATGCAAACGAAGAAAACAATGAAAAAATAGATGAAATGAAGAGTTGGTTCTTTGAAAAGAATAAATAAAATTGACAAACCCTTGGTCAATATAAATAAACAAAAAAAAAGAGAGAAGGCCCAATCAACAAAACTAGAAATGAAAACTGAGTGATGACAACAGACCCTGATGAAATTGGAGGAATCATCAGGTCATATTTCCAAAACCTCTACTCTACAAAATTGGAGAACCTGGAAGAAATGGATAAATTCCTGGTCACCAACAACCTACCAAAGCTTAACCCAGAGCAGACAAAACTCATAAATAAACCTATCATCTCCACGGAGATTGCAAATGTAATAAAAAATCACCCCAAAAGGAAAAGTCCTGGACCTGATGGATTCTCAGCTGAATTCTTCCAAAGCTTCATCATAGAATTAAAACCACTCCGTTTGTGTTATAGGAAAAGAGGGAATGCTTCCAAACTCCTTCTATGAAGCTAACATCACCCTAATCCCAAAACCAGACAAAGACAAAAGAAAGAAAAACTACAGATCCTTATCCTGATGAACTTAGATGCAAAAATCCTGAACGAAATCCATGCAAACTGAATAGAGCAACACATCAAAAGTATTATCTACCTATACCAGGTAGGCTTCATCCTAGGGATGCAGGAATATAGAAATCAATTAATGTAATCCACCACATTAATACTCCATGAGATAGGAGTAGGGAAAAACTTCCTGAGCAAACCTCCAGTAGCCCAGGAAGTGCAGCAATCACTTATCTAATGGGATCTCATTAAGTGTGAAAGCTTCTGTATAGACAAACATACCATACTCAGAGCCAAAAGACCACCATCAGACTGGGAGATAATTTTTGCCAGTTACAACACAGACTAATATCTAGAACTTACAAAGAACTAAAAAAAAAAAAAAAAAGATAAAATAGCAAACAGCCCTCTCACAAAATGGGGCATTGATCTCATTAAAGAATTCAGAGGGGAGGAAACACAAAAGACCAATTCTCATTTAAGAAAATGTTCATCATTCTTAATCACCAGGGAAATGCAAATCAAAACTACAATGAGATTCCACTTTACTCCAGTCAGAATGGTGATCATTAAAAAAAAATCCAACAACAATAGATGCTGGCGAGGATTCTGGGGAAAGAAAGGAACCCTCATTCACTGCTGGTGGGATTGCAAACTTGTACAACCTCTGTGGAAAGGAATGTGGAGCTCCTTAATAGGATGGATATAGAGCTACCAACAGACCCAGCTATCCCTCTACTAGGTATCTACCTTCAAGATTTCATGCCTCAGCACAGAGACATTTGCTCAATCATGTTTATAGTAGATCAATTCATAAGAGGCAAGAATTGGAATCAACCCAAATGCCTATCATTGGATGAATGGATAGCAAAGTTGTGGTATATTTACACAATGGTATTCTACTCAGCTGAAAGGGAAAACACCATAACGAAATTTAAAGAAAAGTGGACTGACTTGGAGCAGATAGTACTTAGCGTACTCACATAAAAACAGAGAGATAAACACCACATATTCTCCCTCATATGCAGTTCCTAACCAAGTTAAGCTTAAACTCAAAGCAAACCAGACAGGTGATTTAGATTAAAAGGGGATGAAGGAATTGGGGGGGGATGGGAGGGGGAGGATTTATACAATAAACTAAGCTAATAATGAATTGACACCATATAATCCTAACTTTCATACAGTAAGCTCCCGAGGAAGCTGTGGGCACCACCTGGTAAGGGGCCATGAAACCCTGCAGAGAGTGGTGGGATAAGCAAGAGACCTATAACCACAGCCAATCAGTCAACCCAGGATAAGCCAGTGAAACAGACACCAACAATTTTCAATGCAACCTAAAGCAGAAGTACAGGAGCCCCTAAGACCTCAACAATAAAGCAGCCTTAATACTCACCCACCATGACTAAGGGAACTGAGCAGAGGAGGGGGTGGAAAGATTGTAAGAGTCATGGTGGAGGAGAATATCCAGAGACATGTCCCCCCCTCATGGCAAAATACAAAGGCGGGGGGTGGAACTGGGCTGACTCCTAGGCTATTCATAACCCCCTACCCCATGTACTGATCCAGTTTGCCCACGGAGGAGGATACCCAGATGATTGGGGACAGGGAAGAGGGAAATTGGGGAACTGGGGACACCAACACATTATTTGCTCATTCAATGTATGTAAATATGGACAATAAAGATATATTTTATAAAGAAAAAAAGAAGGGCCATGAAAAGAATGGGAGGAGGCCTAACCCCAAGAAAAATGCTCAGGCTTGCAACTCCCTATTCCAGTTATTGGCTCCTTCCCACTCTGAGCTGTTGATTAAAGAGACCCATGGTGTCCCCAAAATAAGACAGGCTTTTGTCAAAGTTCTTGAATACCTGCCCCAGGCCAAAGGTCAGACCCTAATGGTGGAGAAACCACAGAGTGTCATCAAACAAAACAGAGAGTTCTGGCTAGATCCAGAATAGTAACTAGCTTCCAGATGGTAGCATGTGTAGTGCTGGAAGGCATTACATGAGCTGCCAGGGGAAATTGGTCAATGATATTTGGAGAAAGCAGAGAACTCTGATATACAATACAGATGGATATCACGAGAATGCTGAACATACTGTTATATGGTAGAGACCAGCAAGTCAAGAATTGTTCATCTGGGCTATAGTGGTACTAAACCTAGGAGGGTAATCAATGGCTTACTGATTGACTAAGAGATCTGCTCAGTGACAAGGAACCCTTAACTGGAACTGGGATCCATGGCAAAATCTTACAAGGACCAAGAACCTGGGCTCAAAGGGGAAATTCCCACTACCAGAGAGCTACAAAGAGGCTATACCCATTAGAATATTGTCTATTTGCAATGTTTATCTCATTTAACCTATACTGAATTCACTCTCCGATGGAGATTCTGTTCATATTTTTCAGAAGGCAGTGAGAGCCCTGGACAACCAATCCCACCAACAAGACAAGGGATGACAGCTGACATCCAGGCAGGAGATGAACTGCCTATCATATAGGGGCCAAACAAAACCTATGAGAAAGTGGTGAAATAAATAAGATACCAATCACCACAGCAAGTCATATAACCCATGAAAGGTCAATGGATACAGACACAAATGATACCCAACACAATTCAAAGCAGAAGTCCAGAGATACTTAAGATCTAAACAATAAAACAGACTTAAAACTCACCCACCATGTCTCAGGGAACTGAGTGGAAGAGGAGGTGGAAAGAATGTAAGAGCCATGATGGGGGAGAATATCCAGAGACATTGCCCCTCCTCAGCAACAA
Source organism: Zapus hudsonius (assembly GCA_004024765.1). Classification (NCBI taxonomy): domain Eukaryota; kingdom Metazoa; phylum Chordata; class Mammalia; order Rodentia; family Dipodidae; genus Zapus; species Zapus hudsonius. The sequence goes on from PVHP010005470.1 coordinate 30,115, forward strand.
CACATAAAGGGGGAGAAAACTGGCTACCTCTGGTGCAGTTCATAACCCCTATCCTATGGACAGATCTAGTATGCACACCAAGGAGGGATCCCAGTGGGTAGGGGCCAGAGAGGAGGAAAATGGGGCCACTATCATAAGATTTGCCTATTTACTGTATCTAATTATTCAAAATAAAGATATAAAAAGAGTCCATATTCTTCCTGCTGCTTCCCTATGGAGATCAGCTGGCCCAGTCTCAATGGTTGTCATCTCTCAAACAATTACAGCTGAACAGGCAGCAGTTTCAGCCCAGAGATTTCATTTCTTTCTGTGCCATCTCCATCTGCTCACACCAGTCCATTTCTACACAAAGCAATCCTGCACAAGTTCTCAGACACAGGCAGGCAGAATGCAGCAAGTCTCTCACACAAACTTCCGCTAGACCAGTCCAGACAAAATTCCTTCTCATCCTTGAAAGCCAAATCTCACAGTGCATAGTTGTTACTGAATTCAGGTCTTTCCAACCAGAATCCATCAAGCTGTACCTATAGCACTACAAGGTGTTTCATAGGTTAAGGTTTCAAATCCTTCTACATTCCTCCTATAAATCAGTTCCAAAAGGTCAAGGGCACAGAATCAGGGTTCTAGCAGCCACAATCCCACGCCTCGGTACCAATTTTACTTTGCAGTCAGTTTTCTTGTTTTCGCCAGAAAGAACCTGACAAAAGCAGCTTCTGGAGGAAAGGATTTATTTTGGTTTACAGACTTGAATGAAATTCTATGATGGCAAGGAAAACAATGGCATGAGCCAAGGCTGGACATCACTTCCTGGCCAACATCAGGTGTACAACAGAAGCAGGAGAAGGTGACAAACTTTGGCAAGGGAAAGCTGGTTATTATACCCATCACCTCACTCCAATAATACACTGCCTCTAGAAGGCTCCAGTTTCCAAATTGCCACCAGGTGGGATTCAAGCATTTAGAACACATAAGCTTATGGGGGACACCTGAATCAAACCACCACAGAGGAATTAAGAGCACTAGCCCAAGGTGGACACTCAAAGTCACAGAGGATGGTCAGGCTCTGGAAATTTAAAGAACAAAGTGAAGAGTCCCTTTTTATGAGCCTCTGAGAGACAAGGGTGTGTGTGAACACAGACTATGCTAGAGAAGTCATAGAGACAATGAGGGATGTGAGATAAAGAAGGTCTTTAGCCCTTCAAGGTCCCTAAGGAGAAGGGGCTGTTCTGTTACCTTGCTCTTAGACAGGACAATAGGCTATGACCCAGGTGGCTTTGGGTTTCTTTGGCCATGGGGAGGCTGTTTTTTTTTTCAAAGACAACAGTGACCCTCTTTTTTCTAACACTCACCAAATTTGTGGATGAGCAAATCCCTTACATAAAATGCTGTCATATTTGTTCATAATCTACAAACAACCTCATATATACTTTAAATCATTTCTATGTTACTTGTAATACTTTATATAATACAAGCATTCTGTCATAGCTGTTGTAACATATTGTTTAGGGAATAGTATCCAGAAGAAGTCTGTATATGTTTAATACAGATAAATATTTTTTGGAATATTTTTGATCCAAGGTTGACTGAGTCCATGACGAAAATATATTGGTATAAAGAAGCTGCTGTTCAGCTGAACCATTTAATGCAATGGCTATCCCCTGAGACAGAGCAAGCAGCATCAAAGATGAGATGACAAGGCACAGATACCAGGCAAGCTCCACAGGCCAGGTCAGTGAGGCCCTCTCCCTCCACCATCTATCCAGAGATGGATGGTGGTAGTCAGGTGGGGTCCTCGTGATGGAATACGTAGGTGCTCATGGATTGGCTTTGCAGGAAGCAGAACTGTGGGATCCCCCACATATATTCTTATCCTCTGGGATGGCTTCTTTAGAAACTCTGCTTTTTCTTGCCTAGTGAGGTAGAAGGAACCCAGGGTCCCTTTGGTTGGGGAAGACACCCCTGCTCTAGCTTCCCTGTTGGATATTCTGCAAGACCCCAGAGCAGGTGTCATTGCATAGGGAAGCCTGAGGTACCTGTCTCAGATGAGGCTCATGGAAGGGTGGCAAAGCCCTGAGGGTCAACACTGAGCTGAATGCCGAAGGAAAGGGGGCTGCAGAGCTGCAAGGACAGTTTCATGTCAGTTCTGCCTAGGTCTGTCTTCAGAACACATGGAAGAACTCTTGCTCCATAGAGCTGGTTACACTCGGGGCTGAGACCCAAATCCTAGAGCAATAGGCAGATGGTTTAGTTAAAGGTCCCTTGGCCCATCTTCCTAAGAGCCCTCGGAAATGGTGGGCTATTGGAAAAGGATACAGTTTTGGCATTTGCTATGGTTTGAACCCAAGGGTTCATAAGAAATTTAATTCCTCTTGTGAGATAGGTCCTAAGCTTGTGGAAACAGCCTGACAATGGTGTTTAGAGGTGGGGCATTTGGGAGAGGAATAGGGTTAGAAAGGGTCATTGGGGTGAAGCTGCTATGACCAGATACTGATCGCTTTAGAAGAACAGGGGGGAGAGAACAGAAGACACAAGCATGTCTCCCTTGTCTCCCCGCATGTGATTCCCTGTGTTACCGTGGCCCTATGGTAGCAAAGAAGCCATCATGAGATTCAGCCCTCCACTTTCAACCAGAGTTAGGAGCTAAACAAATATCTGATTTTTTCCTTTATGTTATCTAGTCTCACATATTTCATTATATAACAGTTAACAGATCTGGTCCTGGCCTCATCTGCTTCTTTCTAATAAAAGCAGACTTGGGAATCTAGAGGAATTCAAATACTCCCTTGGGGTTTCAAGAGTTTTGTTCATCCCAACAGTGTTTACCCAAAACCTAGAGTATGGACAAAGAGACATTTTCTGGAGGTGACCTCTCCTCTAAGCTGTTTGTGTCCAGAGTGTCTGATCTAGACTCCCCAACTTTCCCAGGCCCTCTGCTCCTTTGGTAAACCCCAGGCCTTCTTGAAGCTGGCCTTTCTTTCTTCTCTTGTGAACCCATGGCAGGGCCCCTCCACTGCCGCACTGTGAGAAACACCAAGGCCTTGTCCTGTGCTGTGGCATAGCACTGACCACAGGCTGTTCCAGTCAGGTGACCCCAATGCATTGCTGTGTTGAATGAACTGTTTTGAGAAGAGATCCTATCAGTATCCTGACAAGCACTGTGGGTTTGGGCATTTTCTTAAGGTTAACTTCTCTAGGTCTCAAAATGAGGATAATGCAGTCTTTTCCCAGGAGATGTCCAGGCAGGCTGAGCCCCTGTCCCCAGGGACAAGACAAATGCTTCAGGAATACCACCCACCACTAGCATCAGAGATTCTGCTGCCTCCAGCCACGGTTATGACCTGCCCTTCTCTCTCACTTTCACATCTCTCAGTCTTGTATTACACCGTTGTGTTAGTTCTCCTGGGGAGTCCAGGTACTACACCCTTCCAATCCTGGCTTCACAGTCAGAGGGGATGAGCAGGTGGCTGGGTTCTTGCCCTCTTCCCTGTCCCCTTACTGTGACCACACACTCACACTGCTCCAGGCCCCTTGGAGGGACAGGCACTGATCTTCTCTACATCCTCTGAAGAATTGACATCTTGATATTTGGAAATATTCTCAGTAGAGAATCTACTATTCAATGTTCTGTTTCAAACTGTATTATGTGAAAATTAGTTAGGCAATACTCCATGGATGGAGGAACACAACACATCAAATATGGGATCTTTGTAAGTGAATTGTATGCTTGCTGAAATATGTTTTGGGTTATAAAATGAAGTTTTCTAAAACTTGAAACAATAGGTATTTATTTTCTAGAGAAATGTACTGGTGTCTATACTTGACTTTCAAATAGTTTAGCCAAACCATCTGAGTGAGAGAAATAGGAAAATGATGAAATTAAGTGATATAGATACACCGCAGATATAGATGTATGTTTCCAGTGCCATTTGCTTTAATTTCTCTAGAATTAACATTTTTGAAATAAAATGTTGGGAAGAAAAAAGAAAAGATAAAAGCCATCTTATGTGGGCTGGGGAGATGGCTTAGTGGTTAAAGTGCTTGTTACTCAAGCATGAGGATCTGAGTTCAAATCCCCAGTACTCACGTAAAGTGCTGGGTGTGGTGGTGCACACACCCAATTCCAGCACAGGGGAGGTGGAGATAGGGAATCTCTGATGCTCACTGGCTAGTTCATTTAGCTGAATTGGTGAGTTCTATCAGTGTCTTGACAAGTGTCATGGACTTGTCTCATTCTCTAAATGAGGAGAATATAGTTTACTCCAGGAGACAGTGTGTTTCAAAGAGACTCAAGGAGTAAGGTGTAGAGTGATTAAGATACCTGATAATGAGTTCTGGTCCCCATCGCCCCACATGCTTGTATTTTCAAATGCATATATACTATAAATACATACATGTACAAAAATGCCATATAATGCAACACAAAATCAAACTGAGTAATGATAATAAACTCTCAAAGTCAGGTGCATACACACACATACTGACACACACACATATCTATGTATATATATTGAGACCTACACCTTTTTTATTAGGCACTTCAGGTATTTTTACTGAACCAGCTGGCATCTGTAGTCAGGTTCTCAGTGTTCGCAGCTTTTGTTCTCAACAGCCTGCCCTGATACATTTTGCACTCTCGTGTTCTGCCTTCTCATCCTCCTGGCCATGACCTGGAAGCTTGTTCTCCCTTTCCACCATTCCTTCCCTTAGCTCTGAACATGGGAGGAGCAGGTCGAGTTCTCCAAGCTGACTATGCAGTCTGCAGTGGCCTTGGATACACTCATCTCCTGGAGGTGGAGATTCTCCTATCCCACAGGGGCCTCTGTTACTCAGACAGAAATTGAACTAGTATTTATATACATGAAACAAGTTTCCTTGTGCTTATCTCTTATTGCAAAACATAAAAGCAGTTGATTTGATTTTCACAAAGCTTAGAGAGTCTGTGTGGGAGAAACTGTCTCAAAGTGCGGGCCATGTGTCCTCTGAAATCCTTGGGAGTCCTAGGGGACACCTCAAAGCTAAGCAGAAAGCTCAGCCATGGCTGCAATGAGGTACCAGCCAGAGGTCACATTCCATGCATATTAACATGCCATGTCCAGGAAGGGAAGAGTTTTCCAAGAGGTACCCCCCAAATCAAAAATCCCAAGACAGAGTCTCCCAGGTTCACTGGCTGATAAGCAATAAGCTATACATATCCCAACTGAAAACCTTCACATATGCTCCTGAAAAGTGAGCTCCAATGTCCCTCAGCACCCACTACTTCAGTTTTCAACCCAGGAAGGCTTCTTGTTCTGTTCCAGTGAATTCCCCCTGAACTCTCAGTGGACTGGAAGCCATCCTTAGGGTGCCCTGCTTCTGTCACTTCTTGTACACATGCCTTGTGCTACACTCAGTGTGGCTTAGAACAGTTTAGCAAGTCTGTCCAAGACAGACTCATCAGTATGCACAACTTCAGGGGTTCTATTTACAAAAATGCAATTTTGGAGGAGAAAGGAATGGTTGAAAGTCATGTGTAGGGTGTTTGGTGCAAAGTCCTGATCAAGGCGCTGTATCATCTAATCTTCTGAGCATCAGGCACAACAATGAAACCATCCACTATACCAGTGGGGCTCTTACTTGGGTGACTGAAATACACTGAGATATGGCTTAGAGAAGTGTGCCAATATGATAAAGGCTTTGTCTTCAGCACATGAAATTGGGAGATGTTGAAAAACTTTAAAGGTAGGACCTAGTGGGAGATCTTTGGGTCATTGGAAGTGTACCCTTGAAGGCAAAGGTAGGACTTTAGCTTCTTATGATAGAAACAGAACTTGAACACACCTTACTGTGTATCCAATAACAAAGTCAAAACTAACTAGACCAGTGCCATCTGCAGCTGCATTATAGCCCAGAGAAGAGGATGATAGCCCTTCAGGAGGTTAGAGCTGCTTTATTCACTCAAGACCTGAACAGGGCCAGGTACCCTCCCAGAGGCAGGTGGCCTTGGATTGGGACAACCTCAAGGGAGACTCACCTCGAGTCACACTGAATGCTATCCATCTGCTCAGTAGAATAGGTACTGGCTTCTGCCACCTCAATATCTATGGCATGAAAGAGACTGGTAACTCTGGGAGAGGGCATGAATGGTGTCTGGAATTAAGATTGCTCAGTCACCAGACACATTTGGAGGGCTTCTCTCCTTTAGCAAAGATAGGAAGAGGTCCTTGCCCTCCAGAGTCCTGAAAAACATGGAAGATTAATTGGAACACATTGACTGGCCCTGAACTCTACATCTGCCCTCACGGCTCTTTCCTGAGAACACGACTGCCTTTGGTCCCAGGAGTCCTGGAAAGTCCAGCTATGGAGTTTCCTTTATTAAGTGGTGTATGTATTAGCTTAATGTGACTACTGTAACTGTCACAAACCTGATGGTTTAAAACAACACAAATTCAGGACTGGAGAGATTGCTCAGTGGTTAAGGTGCTTGCCTGCAAGCCTAACAACCCCACTCTGATTCCCCAGTATCCATATAAGCCAGATGCCCAAAGTGACACATGCATCTGGAGTTTTTTTGCGATGGCTGGAAGCCCTTACATGCCCATTCTCTCTCTCTCTCTGTCTCTCTCTCTCTCTCTCCTCTTCTCTTTATCTCTTTGCTTGCAAATAAATAAATAAAATATTTTTTAAAAGCAATACCGATTCATCCTCTCACAGTGCTAGAGCGGAGTGGTCTGAAACCAATTTGACAGCTGGACTCCACTTCCTTCAGAGGCTCTGCCTTGTCCCTCCTAGCCTTTGGCTGATTCAGAAGTCCCTAGCCTGGTGGCTGCCTAATTCTAGTCTCTGCAGCACAGTCACACTGTCTACTTCTCTCTTGTTTCTCATGAGCCTGCCTGGGACTGAATTTAGGGCCATCCCAGGAAACCTAGAATAAGCTGCTCCTCTGACAACTCTTGACTTAAACCTGTCTTTTGCCATACAAGGTGATGTTCTAGATTCTGGGCATTTAGTCATAGATATATAGTACTGGGGCTGGGGCACCATTTAACCCACCCCATATTGTTGGAAGGATCTATGTTTTATCATGTTTTCTAAGAATAAACATGATATTTTTTTGCATGTAGGCACGTGTGGTGGATGCATATTTATGTAGATGCACTCACCCCATATGCATGCAAGGAGAAACCAGAGGAGAAATTCAGGTCCTGTTTCCTATTGCTCCACTGCGTTCTGCATTGAGACAGGGTCTCTGCCTCAATCTGGAGGTGCTGTTTTCAATCAGTGAGACCTAGCAATTCTCAATTCCCTCCCTCAGCCCTGAAGATTGGGGTTACAGAGCACTCCCAACGAATAAGCATAATTTTGACATGTAGGGAGTACCTGCTTGATACTCGTGGGCTGAAGGGAGGGATGAGTGGATGAAATGCACACATTCAGCGGCTGTGAATCTGAGGAGGTGTCAGTGGCTGGAGGGAAGATGGTATAAATTCTGTTCTTGTCCCTGTCCCTGACAGAAAAGCCTTCTCTCCTGGTAACAGGTTTTGAGACAAAGCATGGCTTGGATCTCTCAGAATGTGCTCAAGCCAGGCACTTGTGTTACCTACCATAAGTCAATAAATATTTGGGGAGCAAAATTGATTCCTACAGCAGCAGAGGACGGATGGTAAGTGGGAAGTCTGATCTTTATTCTTTTGTGTTGATCCAGAGATGGAGCCTGGGTTGGAATGCAATGTTCCTGCTTCTTTTCCCAGTAGGATGGTTGCTGTACTTTGATACATGCCAGCTCTCTATAGCCAGCCACCTGAGGACGATTAAAGACTTTCCAGAAGGCTGGGCTCCATCTCCAGTTGCAGAGATCCTGAGCTGGCAATAGAGAAGAGCCAGTGTGAGCTCTGCCAACGATGTTGCTCAGGTAGGGGAAGCCTCAGGATTGAGCTCCATATAATGGACTGACTAGGGAGTAGCGGGCTTGCCTTTACTTCTTCTGGACTGGATTCTGCAAGAAGGAAAGACAGATAAACCAGAGGGCAGATGGTCACTGCCTTTGAGTCCCAGGAAAGGTGGAGGGACTGATACTGCCACAATAATTCTCAAAAAGCTCTGTGGCTAGAGGTGAAGAATTTTGACTCCCTCACTCAGCCGAACTGTGTTGCTGTCATGGACTCAGGGCTGAGAGCAGGTGCTGGCTCATTCAGGCTCTTCCTGTTGGCCATGTGAGCTTTCACATACAACCTATGGGGTCTCCCATGATTGTCTGTGGCCTCTTGAGCCTGATCAGGAAGCAGAACAAAGGGTCTCTAGTCTCCCATTAGCCTGGAGAAGGAGTTCAGAACAGACTTCTCACCATGCCAATGGCTCCTTCGGCTTTACTTTCCCTTTCTGTCATCTACCAACAGTGGTGTTCCCATTTATAGTTCCTCTTTAAAAGGTGCCATTCTCACCTTTCCTCCTGCCATCATGGCTGGCTGTTTAGATACATCGTTAATGCAGGACAGGGTGGAAAGCATACAGCTTAATGTTTTCTAAGTTTCATTCCAATTTCCTCATTTTGTCTATGGGTTGCATAGAATATTATACAGTAGTTTCTGCCCTTGAGAAACATGAAGAACGAAACATTAGAAACAAATAACAAACAAACACATGTGAAGAAAACCATTAGCAAGAGCCAGTCAATGTAAGCAAGGAGGAAGGCAGGGCTCCCCAGGCCTCTTCTTGCTTGTCTGAGGCAATGGCCCTCCAACCTATAGCAAACACTTTAAAAAGATGGTGGCCACACTGAACACTGTGGAAAATGTATGCAACATAGAAACACAATAATCAAAACCATGGCCTGGGCTTCCTTTGACATTGCATTGCCCAGAGAAGTTATGTATTTGCTTTCCTTGCATTAAATCACTATTCATGACTGTGATAGTTTGATTGAATGTCCCCAAATAGATTCAAAACTCTATTAAAGATTTTCTCCAGCTGCCTGGCTGGAGGAGTTATCACCTAGGTCAGATCCTAGGCTCCAACCCTAAGGTGATTCTGGGGTGGATGTGAAATTCCAGCTATACATATGCAAAGAGAAGTGGAGCTCAAGCCTGGAGTTCCTGTTTGCTAGTTGGAGTGTGCTGGTTTGAGATGCTGGTGATGGGTTTCTCTCTCAGCTTGGCCAGTGAAAGGGGGCCAGCCTCTTTCCCCATTCTGGAACTTCCTCTGGATCTGTTACATTAATAAATATTTTCCTCCTAAAACTGTGCCTGTTTGGAGATTCATCCCAGCAGTGTGTGGCTGAATATGACACTGATTCATAGTTACTAATATACTTGCTTTGCTAACAAAGATTCCAGTTAAGCCTCCATTTCCCCAGGACTCCAAGTCTGAAGTCTCTTATAAGCTAATAAACACCTGACCCTCAGGAAGTAAAAGTGGGATTCTGACTTCCATCTATTGTGATTATCTTTACTGGAGATTCGTGTGGGATCAACACGTCTTTATGTGAGATCCTGCAGCCCCCTTGACTAGCTCGTTTACAGTTAATTCAGCCACTTTTAAATTCTTCATAGGTTAGGGCTCAGCCATATCCATCTCGTGCTGTTTTAAGATGGTCCAGTGATTTCACTACCTTAAAGGTTGCACATAATTTGATTGATAACTGAGAACTCAAAATGTTTCCAGAAGGAGAAGGAAAAGTCATTTCACAAATCAATTTCCCCAACTGTTCATTTTTTTTGTTATGAGTTCCCAATTTAAGCACTAAAATGGGATCATTTTAAAAACGTCTGTTCTAAAATTGTAACACCTGAGAGGCCAGCATATGCCCCCCAAATAAATGCTCAAATAATCCACATTTCTAATTATTTGCATTTAATAGTTTTCTCTGAAAGAAAAGAGCAACACATGTGCATTTTAGAAAAAAAATTAGCACTAAAATATCACAGCAGTTAAGTGAAAATTGGTAATCACTACTGGCAGCTTGGTATACATCCACCAGGCATTTTTGTGTTTTGTGTTATTAGTTTGAACAACATGAGAAATTTTATATATGTGTGTGCGCACAAATCTTTGTATTTATTTCAAAACTTGATTTGTGATTGCCTTATAAAGCTAGAAGAATTTTCTATGCTTAAAAGTGTACCTTTTGGCTGGCCGCTGTGGCGCACACCTTTAATCCTAGCACTTGGGAGGCAGAGGTAGGAGGATCACCTGAGTCCTAGGCTACCCTGAGACTAATAGTGAATTCCAGGTCAGCCTGGGCTAGAGTGAGACCCTACCTTGAAAAAGAAAAAAAAGAAAAGAAAAAGAAAAAAGTATAACTTTTATATAGGCATTATATGGATTTTACTAAATGATTCACATAATTTATTTAATTTGGTTCCTATTAGTTGACCTGTTTATAATTTTCCATTGTAAATAAGATTGCAACAAACATTTTTGGTCCTATCTGATTGTTTTTTAAAAGCAAGTTCTTAACAGCAGATTCCTGAGTCATCAGGTTTTCATATTTTAAGCAGCATTGATGGTACATATCAAAGAGGGAGACATAAAGTCACAGGAGTGTTAGATAGGACACCACATGCCCAGGTTTGTATCCTTCCTCCTCCATTAGCCTAGACAAATATACATTTGGCAAATGGTGTTACACTGATTTCAAAGTATAAAGTATAAAGTATAAAGTATAAAGATCAAGTGAAACATGAAGACTTTTCAACTTGAAACATTAGAAACAAATAACAAACACATGTGAAGAAAACCAATTACAAGAGCCAGTCAGTGTAAGCAAGGAGGAAGGCAGGGCTCCCCAGGCCTCTTCCTGCTTGTCTGAGGCATGGGCCCTCCAACCTATAGCCAACACTTTAAAAAGATGGTGGCCACACTGAACACTGTGGAAAGTGTATGCAACATAGAAACTATTAATCTGCTTTCCATTTTCATAGCACTATGTCATAGATTGGGCAATTTATTAAGAGAAGAGTTTAGTTAGCTCACAGTTCTGGAAGCTGGGAAGTCTGAAAACATAGCTGAAGCATCTGGTAAAGGCCATCATTCTGTATGGTGGAGACATGGGAGAAAAGGGAGAGAGAGAGAGAGAGAGAGAGAGAGAGAGAGAGAGAGAGAGAGAGAGAGAGAGAGAGAGAGAGAGAGAGGGGTGTACATGTGTGAAGGGGCAAGCATGGGGGCCTGGGCTTGCTTTTATAATAATCTGTCCTTGACCCACTCCAATGATGTTGTGTTAATCCATTCATAAGAGCTCTGCCTTTATAACCCAATCACCTCTCATTAGGCCCCACCTCCCAACACTGTTGCATTGGGAATTAAATTTCCATCACATGAATTTTTCGGAGCACATTAAAGCTACAATAGGGCTAGAGAGAGCTCATCAGCTAAAAGCACTTCCTGTGCAAGAATGAGGCCAGAAGACATCTGAGAGACTGCTTGAGCTTGATCCCTAGAATCCACAGAAACAACTGGTGTGCCCACGTATGTCTGTAACCCCAGTCCTGTACGTGGAACAGAGACTAGGGAATCAAAGAGGCCAACAAAAATGTGACAAACTTTGGGATCAGTAAGAGATTCCACACCAAGTAAGAATGGCTGGGCATGGAGAGGGGCATCAGATGTGCTACTCCAGCTACCACAGGTGAGCACAGGAGACACTGCAAGGGCAAATACCTGTGTACACAGCACACGTGCATGCACACGCATGTGCGCGCATGCACACACACACACACACACACACACACACACACACACACACACACACCCGCATCACACACACAAAACACCCAAATCTGCAACAGGTATATGCAAAGTGGCTGTGTCCATTTCTGGCCTCTCAAAGAGGTTAGCTCCATTCATGCTAAGGCTGGGGACCATAGACCATGGAAGTGTCTGTTTATCTCAAGGACTGAATCCTTCAGCCATAGGGCTTTAGGCATTATGGAAGCTTGTCCAACGGTTACTAAAATCTTTTCCTCTTCCCTCTTGTTCTCAATTTCTTTTTCATGTCTCCTAATTCCTAACCCCAAAGGCCAGACAGTTTGTCTCTCTCTGCTCTAACTCTTAGGAATTTCTCCTAAGTTCCTCACCTTCACATGAGAAGAAGGATCCGAGAAGCAGGTGAATGCTGGCTGCCGAGAACAGGGCTTCTTGGAGCTAATCTCAATTTACCAGCCTGAAGCTTTGGCTGCTTGGGCAATTAATTCACTGTTCTGGACTCCCATTTCTCCCTTTGTAAAGCAGGAATAAAATAGCAGTCTCTAGATGGCAAGAGGTGAACACAGACAGTGAATACAATGCCTGGCATAAACTTATCACTCAAGAAACTCCAGTGATTTCCATTGGCCCACCGCACCTCTATCTCCATCAAAGTGAGTTCCGTGAGAGCCGGTGTATTGACCATCTTGTTCACTTCCAATTCCTCAGTTTCTCGAACAGTGCTGGCCTTGAAGTAGGCACTCTGATGGTATTTGTTGAACAAATGAATGGTTCTCTGAACCTTTTCATTATCAAAACATGACTGTGGAGACTTGTTTGTGCTACTTACTTGCTTTTGCTCTTGTTTTCTTCCCCTTGACAGAGACATTTTAGAGTTTGCTCCTAACTTCTTCCTCTGCTGGGAGAAAATGCTACGGTTTCTTGGGCATAAATATTTAATGTGACTTTAGCTGCAGAAGCTCATTCCTTTAGTGCATTGGAGTCCCTCCTGTGTCTGGCAGTCTGGCAGGCACTTGCTCTGTGCAACAAGTATTTATGGATCCAAATCACATTGTGCACTGGCGCAGGCATTTCATCGTGAAGCATCATGGGGGAGAGCAATCTCCAGCCATCAGGAGTTTGGTTTTAAGAAGAGTGAACACAGTCCAAATCCCCAGCACTCATCTGGGGTCCTACTCTGGTGGGAGGTGTGTCTTGCTCAGAACCATGAACCATACAAAAGATGATGAACACAGAAGCACAGTAGTGGAAAAATATATGTGAAAGCAATATTGAGGGGCATCATCTCAGCTCACTTGATATCAGACAAAAGCTAGAAACAAGACACAGGCAAAGAAATAGAAGATAAGCCTCCAAAGGAAGGACTCTGTCTTCTTGCAGGGATGTGATTGGGTCCAGCACAAAGCAGTGAGGTTGAGTTCATGTACCAATGGGAAATGAATACTCAGCTGCAGCTGGGTTTTATGTGCTCCCCAGGGTGTTTGAGTGCAGGGAGTGGCTGATTGCAAAGAGGCAGAGATGGAACATACTCAAAGATAGGATCTGAAAGAAAAGTGACCCTGAATGACAAAGTCACTTGTTTCTTCACCAAAAATAATATGATGGGTGAGTTTCCCATCAGGTTAGAAAACATGAATTGGGGATGTGTGTTAGTTCTAACAATGGTCCCTACGGGATGTCACTTCAGAACTTCTGGATATTATACTTTATATTTGCAAATATAAACCATTGCAGATGTCATTCCGTTAAGGATCTTGACATGAGGAGGTTAGCCTGGATTCCAGGTGTGCCTAATGTCATCACAGGGGCCTTATAAGAGGGATATGGGAAGATCAGTATCAGAAAATGTGTGGTGGAGATATAAGCAGGGAGAATATTCTGGAAAATGCTCTGCTTCTGGCTTTCAAGATGGAAAGGCCACGAGCTAAGGATTGTAGTCAAGCTCTAGAAGCTAGAGAAACCAAGAGCCTGCTCTGCCCAAACTTTCATCTTAGGTCTTCCTCCTTCAGAATCACAAAAGAATACATTTATACGGTTTTTCCCATTGTTTGCAACCAATTTTTTGCAATCATAGAAAAAAACAACCATGTTTTCTCAGAAACCTGGATATCACATGATTGTTTCACATCCTGTCATACAAAGCATTTCACTTAGGAGAGGAGTGATTGCAAAAAGCTTCCCAGACTGTGGAGTATGGAGGTCAAGCACCCTGAATGGATTGGATTTCAGAGGGCCAAGATTGAAGTCATGGGGGAAGGATGTTAGAAAGAGTCGAGAGCAGAAAATGAAAGATTCTGAACCCAGAAGGAAGTGCAGTCCTTTCTCACTGATCAGATCTAGGGATCTGGCTGCTGGTGTATGTCAACAGGGGTGAGGAACTGTTGAGAAATACCTGGACAGATAGGCCAGGGAATTGAGATTTCCTAAAAGCCAGGCCAGTATTTCATAGCTGTTATAATATTTCTCTCATTCTCTGTGGAGCTCTCGCCAATAAGTTTCTTTTTTAAAAAAATAACATTTTTATTTACTTACTTGCCAGAGAGAGAGAGAGAGAGAGAGAGAGAGAGAGAGAGAGAGAGAGAGAGAGAGAGAGAGAGAGAGAGAGAGAGAGAGAGAAATGGGAGAGTCAGGGCCTCTTGGCACTGTAAACTCCAGATGCATGTGTCCCTTTGTGTGAATACTGCGGAATCAAACTCAAGCTATGAGGTTTGCAAGCAAGTGACTTTAATCCCTGATCCATCTCTGCAGCCCTCTAATCAGTTGCTTTCAACCTTCCCACCATCCTGTTGTCTCCCAGGGCACCAATGGCTTCCTTGCTCTACCAAGTACCTGTCTCCCCTGATGGCTTTGGTTGTGGCTCTGTCCTTTCTTGAAACACTTCATTAGGTTGGCACCCAGGACACAAGCCCCTGACCTGCCTCCTGCTATCAGCTTGCTCCTTCTCTCCTCCTCAGTATGGCAGCAATGCCTCAGGGCCCAGGGCTTGACTCTCCCTTTTCTTTATCTGTACTCAGCCTACTGATCTCCTGGAGCTTTAAATTTTAACTGCATGTTGATGACTGTTGAGTTTTTATTTCTAGCCAAGATTTCTACTTTGAAGTTCTCATTCATGTGCTCAGTTATCCACTTGAATGTCTTCATAGAATGTTTCAAAAGGCTACTTAAAATGAACATATCTCCAACCAAACTCTTGACTTCTGCTCTAACCTGGCTCCTTCCACTGTCTTCCCCATCTAAAGTTCAACTCTATTTTTTTTTCTTTAGTTGTCTCAGTCAAAAATCTAGAAACCACATCTGGCCCCTGTGTCCCTTATTGCTTCCAGTAGCAAATATTTCAGTTTCATCTTCTTAATACAGACTAGATTCCAAGTCCTCTTTTTAGTTTGCTGCATGTATGTGTTTGTAGTGTGATATGACATGTAGTATGTATTGTATATGCATGTGTATATGCAGATGTTTTGCCCTGTGTGTCCATGCAGAGACCAGAGAGAATGTTGTGCGCTCCCTCCATTGTTCAACAGCTTGTTTCCTGCAGATGGGTTCTCTTCGTTGATTCTGGGTCTTGCCCAAATTAATGCCTCCCTGGTCGCTTCTCCCCACAGGACTGGGGCTACAGACATGGGTGGTCATACCCAGACATTTACTTCTGTTCTGGAGAATTCAGAAAACTCAGGCCCCATTAAGCCTTCATGCTTGTGCAGGAAGCGCCCTGGACTGTTGAGCCATCTCCTGTGCAGAATCCAGGCTCTTTTGAGGTTTTGTTTGGATTGTGGCCAAAGACTTTTGCTTCTTCATTTTTTTCTCAATGAACCAGTCAGATTTTCTAAAATCTTCTAAATTTTCTAATTTTCTAAAGGAGTTTTCTAAAATAATTACATATGCAAACTTTTTTTTTTTTTTGCTCAGAACTTACCCTCACTCAAATAAACGTGAAGTCTTTTCATTGGCTTGTAAAACCTTAATGATCTGGCCTTATTAGTTCTCTAATTCTCTGTTCTAGGCACCTAACTCTGCTTTCTTACTCTACTCCATATCCACACAGGTCACTGTGCTCCTCAGACACATCAAGACTATATGTTTAATGTATTCTGTCTGGAATTCTCCACCTTCAAATGACCACCTCACTTCTCCTTCCTCCATTCAGCTACGTGCTCAAAGGTCACTCTAAATAAAATAGCTCTTCCCTGTTCCTCCTTACTCACTCCACTTTATTTTGTTCATTGTATTGTTATCCCTGACTGTCATTTGTGCACTTATTATTTTCTCTTTCCACTGGCAGGACTTTTACTTACTGCTTATCTAGGTAGTCATTAGATATTTAAATAACTGAATGACTGATGATAATACAAAGTGACTGTTTATTTACTATCTTCATTTTCTCCTTTCATCCTCAAATCAAACTGAAAAATAGATGATACTAATAATCTTGTTTTGTACATGAAGATACGTGTTGTAAGTCATGGGGAGATACCAAAATGTATGCTATAGAATGCTTTCCTCCAAGCATAATTCTGAGCAGCTGTGCTTACACACAGAGATGCTCAGGATCTGGCTTGTTGCTGCTCCCACATAGATGGGCCACAGGCCTTCACGTGAGGTCCTAGCTACTCTTTCTTTCCCCCCTCCAAGCTCTATGGAATTCCGCCACAGATACACATATCTGAAGAAGGGACTCTGTCTATACAGCTACAGAGAAGGCATCGTTCATATTTGGGTAAGAGTTTTCAGTGTTATAGCTGTTTGGGGGCTCCACATACTCATATAAGTCCACCCAATAAACTCATTGATTCACTGTTGTGGTCAGCTTCACATTGCTCGGATGAACATCCAGCCAGACACAGTTTATGGAAGGAAGGGGCTTATTTCAGACTTATAGATCCAGGGGAAGTTTCATCAAAGACAGAAGAAACTGGCTCCTTTCAACAGATCAAGCAGAGAAATACTACCATCAGCCAGCACCACCAGCAAGCACAAACCACCAGAACTCAAACTGCTCTCTCCACACCTTTGGACTGGAATTCAGACCCACCCCCAGTGACATGCTCCCTCCAGCAGGAGTCTGCCTGCTAGGGTCTCAAGTAGGAAGATTAATAAAAAACAAAAATGAGTGAGTCTATGGGGCCAAGCATTCAAACTACCACACTTGCCAAGCTTGAGAGCTGCAGTCATATCTTGGGTGTGTCATTGGGACTCTTTCTGAGGTGAGCAGCTGTTTGTTCACGTCTCAGCTTCCCAGGACAAAGCTGGGTCAGCAGGTGTGGTGGCTTTTCTTGGGAGGATAAAGTGGAGTCCAAATGTGTGCTTCCTAGAGGGATGGAGGGAACTTTCCCCAGAACCACTGCTTGGTTAGGCTGGAGATGCCCTGCGAAGGAAGTAATAGAGTCTCAGTCCTGTCTCCCTCACTAGGGGTCGTCCTCTTCCATTCATCCATCAGAGGCAGATGGGGGATCGCCACAAGCTACAGAATGAAGCCCAATAGTGAAGGTAAGGCCCCATTGCTTCTTTATAGCATTGCGAGTCTAGTAGGGGTGATAAAAACTAGTAAAAAGAAAGCTGCATCATGGAAGGAACCATCAGAAGATGCCTTGATCACAAATGTGGATACTTAACACCATAGGATGGCTTCCTTCAGGAGCTTATGGCTGACCGGGATCTGGAGGATACTCAGAAGTGAAGGAAGAAATGAAGACAAAGAGTGTGTTAGTAAACTGTGACTCTGCAACAGGTTCCCCCCAAACTCAGTGTTCTATAGGGACAGTGGACATCAGCTTGGTTAGGTGGTTCTGGCTTCAGGCTTCACATAAGGTTGTAGTCATCTGAAAGCCCTGATGGGGCCGAGAACTGCTTGTAGCTGGCTCACTCCATGGCTATTGTGAGGAGGCGTCAGTTCCTGGCTTGAAGCATTTCTCCATACAGATGCTGAAAAGTCTTCATAATATGGAAGCTGGTTCACCTTGAGCAACTAACATAAGAGCAAGAGAGGCAGAATCTGCAAGATGGAGCCTCAGAAATTACGCACTGTCACTTCTGCAGTATCCCGTCTACAGTAACGTCAACCTTGTTGAAAGGTTCATGAAGAAAAAGCAGTGGTAAATACAAGCCTGAGGAATAGTGTAAGCAATTCCATGGGGCTGAGACATGTGTGGATTAGAAGAGGAATTAGAAGCAGCTTTAGAGACAAAAGGTATCATTCACATAGATGGAGAAAGAGAGAGGAACCAGGGAAGGTGGTGTGTACTCAGGTACACAGGACTCTGCCTGAATCCTGAAGTAATGGGGACATAGCTGGGTGTGATTTGCAAAGATCATTCTGGCCATCATATAAAGAAAGTAGAGCTAGAGATAGGAGCACCTGAAAGGAGCCCATAGTAGACACCTGGGTTCGAGTTGGAGGGTCACTCCTGGGACAGCAGACACTGAGCCCAACACATGGGTCCTATTTGAGGAGAGATGGATCTTGGGAACTAATTAAATGAGTGATAGAAGGATGAAGACCATTGGGGAGAGTTCGTGTCCCCCAGCTAGATGCCTGGGAAGATGAAAATGCTGTTACCTGAGATTGGGGTCCCAGGGAGTTGTGGGGTGAATAGAAAATAGGGTAGAGATTGTGACTGTTTGGAACATGTGGATTTTGAGTAACTTCTAGATTTTCCTTGAGGGATTTTGAGTTGATGTCCAAGAGAGACTTCTGAATTACAAATAAGAAGCCAGCAAACCTGGGTCAAAAAATGTGTAGTTTTTATTTGGGGGTCTAATTAACATGACCTTGAGTGGAGTTTGGGGCTTGCCTGCTCAGAGACTCTGCCTATTGTAGTGCTGAGTAGAATGCAAGGGTGGAGAGCAATAGCTTTGGTGTATACCTACTATGTGTTCAGAACTGTCCCAATGGGCTCTTTGACTTGTGTTATCTTATCTGGAAGACCCTTACAACATCATCAGCTTATTATTGGCTAGACACTCTGCTAAGAGTTTTAAGTGTTAAACCATTAAATGCTCACAACACTATAAAGGAGGTACTATTGTAGATAAGAAACTGAGGCACAGGAAGGCTAATTACCCCAAGGTCTTGGAAGTGACAGAGTTGGGAAGCATTGCTAGTTTGTTTACTGATAAGAGGTTGTCTGAGTTTTGTAGTGTTCAGAGTAGGAACTCTGAATTGTGTCAAAAGTCACATGGCAATAAATTATGGAGTTTCATCCAAGCTTTATAGTCTTTAAATCCTCTCAGGTGCTGAGGTCTGAGGATGGCTTCTTGGGCTCTGTCCATGGAAACAGGAAGGACATAAAATCAACGTACTTATTAAGCTCTGGGGCCCAGGGCACTAAACTTTCCCTGCTGTCCACAGAGATGCCTGGCTCTCCCACATCCTTTCAGGCAGGAATTCAGCACCTCTCTAGGCAGCCCTTGTTCTCCGCTATGAGATTCTAAGACTCACTGTCCACAAAGTGGAAATGTGACCCTCCATGCACTGATGAGCAAGCATGGGAGAAAGGAATTTTGACAGCCTTAAGTATAGTATTAACCTATGCCTTTTTATTGTTCATTTTATTTATTTATTTGCATATTTTTATGACTGTATGTGTGTCATTTGGGGTATGTGTGTGTGTGTGTGTGTGTGTGTGTGTGTGTGTGTGTTTTCTCAGTATGTATCTGGTCCTATAGGCTTAAACAGACCACATTGTACAAATGTTATTATGTGGGTTACATCAAAGTGGCTGTGCTCTAATTTTCTGTGAAGCAGGGTCTGTTGCTCTGCAAAAGCATTTTAGTTTCCGGATTTTCAATTCTCCTAAACATAACTCACTTTATTACTGGGACATTGGGATCACAGGAATTATGTGTTGATGACAAGGTTTTGTAAGGAAAATGAAGCATACTGTATTATGATAACAATTTATGAAACAAGTCATGGCAGCTATTTATATTAGCATTTAATTATGAGACATCTTCACTTTGCAGCAATTAAGATATATCTCTTTAAGATATTGCAAATAAAAAGTTCCAAAAGTATAGTATCTGTTAGTTGGTAAGCGTAACAAGCCAAAACCAAACTGAGTGGCTTAAAGTAACAGTTACTCTCACTCACTGTTTGCAGGTCAGCTGGGTGACAGATTGTCTGATTTAACCTGGGCTAGCCTTGGCTGTGCTGTGCTAGTCTGGGCTCTGCCAGGTATGGGCTGGGTCAGTTTTCAATGTCTCTCCTTGGATTGCTGGGCCAATCATGGCATCCTCTTCTCTTGATCAAATGTCAAGACCAGTCGCTCATGCATGCTGTCAGCCTCTGTTTGTGCCAAGTCTGCTAACATCTTAAAGACTAAAGCAAGTTTCAGAGACCAGCTCAGAGTCAGGGAGTGGGGAAGGGCACTTCTATCATGAGGGCCTGGTGACAAGGGTGTAGAATATTCCAGGGGAATGAAGGACTGGGGTGTGTATGTGTAAGGGGTTAGAGTACCTGGGGGGAATGAGATACTTTCTGATCCAGGTAACTAGTTAACCTGAGCTGGGTTAATTAGGTTCTCCCTGGTATTCACAAATTGCCAAGGGGGTGCTTCAGGGAGCCCCAGCTTATCTGCCAGAGACAGCAGGGAAGGACTACTAACTCATGGATTGAAAACATGGTCTCCACAGTATTGCTAGCATTCCAGGCCACTTACTAGAAAATAGCATTGCTCCTGCCTGTCACTATGAGGAGTTCTTCATCTGAGGAGGTGAAGTTTGGATTCCAGAAGATCAGGGACACGGGGAGGGGGGTGAAGGCTGAGTAGCAGCACATTGAGGTGATGGATAGGAGGCTGTTATGAGAAGGACATGGGGTCTTTCTATTACCCTGTGAAAGAAGAAGGCTTTCTTCTCAGATGAAGAAACTGAAATGTGCCCTACCTCTGAATTAAGAGCCACAAGCCAGGGGCTTCCTTATACCAACATTCAGGACACACTTAGGGAAGGTAGTGGGTCCAATGTGGAGCTCAACTACTTCAGACACGGAATGCACACTGCTCTAGGCCAATACTGCTTTCATTCATAAGGGTCTGAAGAGTCTTTCCAGCTTCGACTAGAAAACTCAGATGCAGATGGAGGCCAGGAAGACAGGTAAGGAAGGGTCTGGCCTGGGCCAGAGAGCTCATGTGTATGAGGAGAGTTCCTCCTGTGGGCTACTCCCATGTGGAAACACAGCCTTGCTGATTCGAGGTCTTCTTGCTTTTTAAGATAACTTGGAAATTGGCTTCTTAATGAATTTACATTTTAAAAAAAATGTACTGACAATGCAATCAAAAGAAAGCATATCTGTGGACTTAATGGGGTCCGTCTCTCCCTCTCTTCCCGTTGGTCTCACTATGTAGCCCAGGCTGGCCTTATTCCATGATCCTCCTTCTGCAGACTCCTGCATGCTGGAATGACAGGGTATACCACCCAGCCCCACTACCAGTTGAAAATCTCCACAACGACCTTCTGGAGCACATTATGTGACAAAATCAATACTCTCCTTTAAAATTAGGTTTTCCCTCAAAGCAGCTCCACCCACTCAGGGGAGCTTTGAGCTGGTTATTGCCGTCATGCCTGGGGCCCCAGGGGCTGCCTCTGCTGCCTGCCTCTGATTGCAGAAATGATATTCAATTTTATTCATCCAACCACGGCTTATTTATTGAGCTGAGCTCAGCAATGCTGTTACAGTGGTAGTGGTAGATGGGGTGGACATGGTCCAAGCTTTTAGAAACCCAAGCGTACTAGGGAATGTGCATCACAGACACTAATCACACTAATAAACACAGGCTAACTAATTGGCACATGCCAGGAGTGAGAAGGGAATTGTGACAGGGAGTCAGCCTTAACCTGAGTGAAGAAAGCTGGGGTTTTCCGGGTCATGGTGTGGATGTGCGCACACCCTGAGCATCTTGTTGAGACCGTCACATCCGGACCACATGGAATGGGGAGCAGGGAGCCCGGGGAAAGGCAGAGAGCTGCAGACCTGCTATAGGTAAGGGCCAGACCGCCCATTTCTGGGAGCATGAGGGAGCCACCCAATCAGACCTGAGTGTCTCAAAGGTCACTGATGCAAAGGATGGAGGAAGTAGGGTGGATGAGTGGGGACAATGACAGTAGTGCAGATAGTGTTACCAGGAGATGTATTCATTGTGGCCATGTTGGGAAGAGGAACAAATTAATAGGTCTGGTGACCCTCCAGGTTTATTTGGGGGGTCCTGAAATGAAGTTTGAGTTTCAATAGAAGGCAAGTGCTGTGCATAACTAAGCAGTCCTCATCAAGATGTGGACCCATTCATCACTGCCTCGTCATTGTCTTGGCACCACTTTGGCCTCCAGAATTTTCTGGTAAATTGTCGGAAATCTGTTCCTGGGAGGCAAATTTAGTCAATGGCTGACACCAGGATTCAGCCTTTTCCTTCTCCAAGAATAAGATTCTTAGAAAAATTCTTTCCTTGGCGAACATCATTTCAATAGTCAGATAGCCAAAGGCAGGGGTCAAGGGTCCCTCCTTAGAATATCTTTGCTCCTGTCAGGAAAATTACAATGGGAAAGGACAAGAGGACAGTATCAAGGAAGGCACTTAAGAAGGATAAAAGTGTCAAAGGATATATTTGCAGGTACAGCCAGCCAGATGCATCAGGACTGTTTCTATTAAATATTACTGTAGACAGAGGCCAAGAATGACCTCCTCTGGCTGGCATCCCTAGGAAGGCTGGATGTGGCTGGATCCCTAGCCCCAGCTCGAAGAAGCAGGACTGGCTGCTGACTGTACCAAGGATCAGCCTGTAATCCAGGAGGCTGTTTAAAGGGTACTGAGAGCCCTGAGGTGTCCAGAAGCAAAGAGCTGCTTCACCAATGGGGCTGGTCACAAGCTAAACCCATCAGCAGGTTCCCCGTGGGGTCTTACTGGAGAATATGAATGCATTTGGCCTATAAGTAGCAGGAGGCCAGCAGGGTGGATATGCAGAATCAGGTGAGGAAGATGGACAAGACAGCAGGTGATCATAAACACAGCAACGCCACAGCCACTCTCCAAGGCTTCCCATCTCAGGTAATCCCCCTGAACAGCAATGAATTTGTCTAATAAGGTGGTTTCACAGGAGGTAGTCAATGCCTTGGGAAGTGTTTTCTTGATAAGGAGAATATAGGGCAACCAATCTCCACAAGAGACTGACAGAGATTGGCAAGTGAGAACCCAGACAGTGAGCAGAAACCTAGGTCCCAGAGGGCAGAATGCTGCAACAGAGGATTCCGCCAGAACAGGGTCTGTGGCCCCACTCTATGAGGCCACCAGACATCATCTTTCTCTGGGCAAAAATAATTTGGACAAAATCTGTGCTTTGCCTCCTCTTTCTAATGCTTAAATGCCTGAGGTGCAAACTCCTGTACTCAGCAAAGGCCATTGTTTCCTAAAATGTGTTCCATGAAGCTCTGGTCTTATGACATTATTAGCTCTTCCATCATTCACCTTCCTCTCCCTCCAAAATGTTCCCAGTTTAGGTAAATTTGCCTCTGTGGACAAGAAGACCATTATAGCAGACAAAGGCCAAGGCCTCCAGGAGCCACAGCTGGGCCACATGGAGCCCTACACCCAGTGCTGGAGAATAGGAATGCAATTGGAAATGCTTAGCTGTCACTTTCTAGTTAAGCCACAGCAGGGAGGCGAAGGGGGGCTGTGCATTTTGGTTTTCAGCAAAAGTACCTTTAATGATTAAGCTATAGACATTTTTCAGGCTCATTTCCTTTGTAATTGAGAAGCCAGTGATTTGGAAGAGCCATTGAGGACCCCTACACAACCCACTGACCTGTCTCTGACTTCACTGGAGCATGTGGTTGATGTTATCAAGGGCCAGTTTAGAGCACACCATGCTGAGAGCCTGGCATAACACGTCTGTCTAGTCTGTATAACTTTGCAGCTAGTAAGCAGGTAGACAGAGAGAGGCTCATGCTTTCTAGACAGTTATTAATGAGCCACTTAGAACCCGTGTCCATCTACTCTGACAAGAATCAATTCCTTGCAAGTGATCAGAACAGCATCTAACACTTCTCAACGCCTACTGTGCACCTGCACTGGGCTAGGTATTTTTTTAAATGCAAGTTATCCCATTTAGTTTTCTGAATGACCCTCAAGAAAAGGGTGTATCATCTGCTTTCTAACTGTGGAAAAACTGAAGTTTAAAGAATTCAAGAATAGGCCAGGAGTGTCCTATTTGACTATTGTTGTACCTAAATGTCAACCATGCTATCTTGTAGAGTCTCCCCATGAAATGGGGAAATAAATGCTGTCAAAGATAGGCCACTGACCCACCCTTCCTCCAGAATGTATGAGGTGGGCATTGCTCCCACTTAGAATCCCAGCAGTAACTCAGTAACACAGACTACTGTGATAATAGTTTCTCATTCACTGGTGACTTTATCCTGGTGAGGATGGAGTGTGTGTCTTATGCTTTGTGGCCTGAGATAAACTTTCACCTCCTATGAGCAGATTCTTTCTCAACACTCCCATGCCCACTTCCGCACTCCTCTGACATCTTCATCTTCCTTTCTGCTGGCTCATTGACTGCTGTCATGGTTTGATCCAGGTGTCCCCCACAAACAAATGAATGTGTTCTGGCTAAGCCATCCTCAGCTGATGGCAGTTTGGATTTTACAACCTCAATGGAGCTGTGTTGTTGGGGGCGGGCTTTTGGGGGTTATAAGCCAGCTTCCCCTTGCCAGTGTTTGGCACACCTTCCTGCTGCTATTTCCAGTGCTGTGGCAGAGGTGATGTCTACCCCTCTGCAAATGCCATCATTTTTCCTGCCGGGATGGAGTCTCCGCTCGAGTCTGTAAGCCAAATAAACCCATTCCTCCACAAGTCACGTTCACTATTTTCCCTAGCAATGGGAGCTCCAATGGCTTCCATTTTGCCTTTCCAACAATAATAGCTCTCACTTCACAAATCAGGGAGCCAATGTGGGGGTTCTGCCAACTCCTAAGTATGTCTATACCAATTATGCATTTTGGGACTGGGGAAATAACCACAGGATGAGTTTGGGGGCCTACTGGACCCACTGTCAATTGAACATTTGCCAAAACTCCATTAATCACCTGACCTCTATAAGCACCTACTTTAATAGGAGGGCCGTGATGCTGCTTGGGGTCCCCTGGAATCAATGTCAATTTGTTGGTATTGCTAAATTGTTGGTATTGCTAAATGGGACACGGAGGACAAAGGGTTAAAAGGGAAGATGAGGACAGGGTCTGAAACCTAGGCAAATCCAGTAGGTGTTTCCCCCACCTCCACCCTCAACTCTAAAACTCCCACTCCCTGAGGAAGCCACAGGAACCCAGTAGTTCTCACGCCAGCAAGACTGACAATAAGTGTCAGACCCAGGTGACAAATTAACCGTCCTGTAACCATCCCCAAGGATCTGTGGCTAAAATCACATATTTCCTGCAGCTAAGGCCCCCCAATTATACAAATTAGGTATTCACAGGTTGTCTGCACTCACCTATCCACTTGCAGGATGCCCACTCACCACCCTGCCTGACCAATCCCTTTGCCCTCCCCTGTTCCTCATCCTCCTGGCTTCTTTTCTCTATCAATGTAATAAGCTCTCCCCATTCAATAAATGACACATGGATACACGATACACATCTGCTCACATCTGTGTCCCGAAAGCGTCTTCTCAATACTTCGCTGGCCACACCCTGCGCGCACCCCCAGCTCTTTGGAACTGTCCTGAGGCAGCAGCCTATAGCTTCAGCCTTTCAACTGGCTTCTTTTCCATGGTGGCTGACAGTGCCCCTGGAGGAGAAACGATATCAATTCAGAGCCGTGGTCTAATAGGCCCCGAAAGGTCTGATTATTTCCTTTTTTCCAATGTACAGTTACCCTAGCAAAAGGCCATAGGTCTCTCTGAGAAAGGATAGGACTAAGCTTAACATTGGAACATTTAGGGGTTGTAGGAGGGTCCTTCCTCAAGAGGACCTGGCCACCCCTTCATTCAAGGGTCTATGGATCTGTAAACTGGCTTAAGTCTGGAAATTGGTTAAGAGGCCTTGATTCTCTGTTGTTATAATTCACAGTAGCCTTTCATTCCTTTGCTCTGGAATTTTTCTGCTTATAGAGTTCAAGCAAGAACTTAGTAGGCTTCTTGTCTATTTCACTTCTGGGAACACCATGATTAATCAGCCAGTACCAAAGGTCTATACAAGTCATACTTTCATGAGTATTGTTCTGCCTATTCTGTCTATCATGGTAAACATGCTCACCTCACCTTTGCTGCCACTTGGCCCCTGTTATTCCGAGATCCAGCAAAACCCATTGCATCTAATTCACCTAATGCAGCAACTGCAGCTCCCAGTGTGATGTCCTCTTTACATATAATAGCAAATACTGGGCACTTTAAGCATGCTAGAGCACTCCTCACAAATCTGTTTCTTATACTGTTAGTGAAAGGCACATCTTCGGGATGCTCCATTAGTCAAGGCAAAGATGAAATCCACTCCAGCATTCCTAGTTCTCTAAGCCTCTTAATCCCTTCATCAACATTAAACCAAGGAATATCAGGCAGGTGGAGCTCATTCACAGTGGGCCATCTTTGGATCCATATTTCAGCCAACCAATCAAATAAACTTTTGGCACCACTTCTAACTTCACGAGCTGCAGTATTAAATCTGTAATCATTGGTCAATGGGCCCATTCCGATAAATTCAGCCTGATCCAATCTTATATTCCTTCCTCTATTATCCCATACCCTCAGAATCCACTCCCACACATACTCTGTTTCTCTAGAATCACTTCTGGTACCAACTTCTGTATTAGTCAGGGTTCTCTAGAGGTAACAGAGTTGATAGAATGGATTATAATAAAAGGGAATTCATTGGGATAGCTTATGATAGTCCAACAATAGCAGTCTGTAGGCCCACAGGTGAAGAAACCAGTAGCTGTTCAGTCCACGTGGCTGGATGTCTCAGCAGTCCCAATCCAGCCCAGAAGGCCTGATGGCTCCCTGGAGAATGACTGCTCTTCAGTCCACAATGTGAGGCCAAGGAAAGGGTAGGAGAACAGGATACAAATGCAAGTCATGAGCAAGCACTAGCAGCCGGGGGAGGAAGAGAGAAAGTTTTCTTCCCCTCAAGCTTCCTTATATTTAGTCCTCTTCTGGAAGGCCCACCCCCTGGGGGGAAGGGCACATTCTGGAGAAAGGAACTCCTCCCTTCTCCGAAATCCCAAAAGGATTTTGTCAATCATTCCTGCAGGCAAACTCAGAGACCCGCCCAAGATTACTATGGATTATTACATAGGTCAAGTTGACAAAAAAACTTAACCATCACAACTGCTTTATGGAGAAAATTTTAGGGCCTTTTCTGTAGCCGTCTCTACGCTTACTATGTCCTGGAGGTGAGTGTGTACCTAGATATTTACCATCCCATTCAGGCTCATTATACCTCTGAATCAAAAGAGATCACTCCAATTACGTGGGAAATGATTAAGTTCAGCAGTCAGATTTTCCAGTGACATAGGAGCTCAAAGAAAGCCAACTCTAGAAACAGGGTTCCCATACCTGACCTTGGGAGGAGAGAGGGGTGAAAGAGGGCCCAGCTGGCTTCTCCTAGAACATGCCCACTAGGAAAAGCACCTCAGTGGTAAGTGCTGTCTTTGTTGCTGAAACATCTTTTCCAGAGTACTAAGTGAGGGCTCAGAAAGCACCCTGGCTACACTGACTCTATATCTCCTCTAAAATCACAGATTTCCCTTGGAAAAAGAAATTAACTAGGTTTTTCAGAGTTCATTGTATGATTCCAGTGCTCATTCCCATGTCTGCCTGGTTGAAATAAGGAGGCTGGTTGAACCCAGAGATCATGGACCTCTCCTCAGAGCACCAACTGCCTCAGAAGTTTCAATATGCATTCATGAGCTGGGAAACAGACCCTCCAGTGAAGGCACAGATTCTGGAGCATGGTTGACTCACTAGCTTTATTTTCTGTGTTACATATTCAGATGCAGAATACGTGATATAAAATCTTAAGTGAAGCTTATAAGATTTTAAAAGGTTAAAATCCACTGCTTTGGTTTAAGTAGGAGAAGTATCTGAAACTCAACCACTTTGTCTTATCTCCAGGACACTGTGTGGGTATCTTCATGGTCCACAATGCAAACCTGAAGGCAACAAATTTTTAGTTCAATCATTTTCTGACCCTTGACTGTTTGATTCCCATTTGTCCTTAGAAGTTATTCTCAGGTCAGGTTTCACAAGAAGCCTTTCTGGCCCCACTGCAGAATGAGGGGTTGTGCTCCCCCAGCCCTGTGCACTTTTGTATGAATACACTGATCATTGTTGAATACACATGCTTCTCTTCCACAGCATTCAGAGGTCCAGATCACATGCCTGGGTCATTGTTTGCAATGAATGGATACCAGACTTATGTTAATGGGACTCCCACTCAGGATGAACATGAACCCATCTATAGCTTTGATAACTCACTCAGGGATTAGAGACTCACCCCAAATGGAGGCAGCTCATTCTGTATTAAGACTACTGTGATAATAGGCTTCTCATTTTTGAGCCAAATGCTTCTACTTTCTTGGGATATATAGAGCAAGATTGATGTGTTTTCTATAATTGGACCTTCAAGAATCTAAGGTCAGAAAATTTCATCATTCCTGGGCTGTTATTTTTAGTTCTGTTTGTTTGTTTTCTTCTGCACACACCCAAGTTTGCTCTATCCTTCTTTAAGGCTAGAGGTGAGCTCTGGAGGTACTGAAATGCCTCATGTTTATTCGTTTGTTTGTTTTCTTCTGCACACACCCAAGTTTGCTCTATCCTTCTTTAAGGCTAGAGGTGAGCTCTGGAGGTACTGAAATGCCTCATGTTTATTCCTCTTTCATGTTTGAATTCTTCTTTAGCTTCATATCATTGCTCTAGTTTGGAAATCCTCCTAGGGTTTTACCTCTATATTTTTGGGATGCTTCTCTATCTAATATCAGAGAAACTCTAAACTTGAAAATAAGGAGATGCCCTGTAGCCCTTTGCCTCTTCATTTAGAAGAATGGCTGACGCATGAAGCCAGTATTTCTTTTATATAGGTCACCTTGGGCTAGAATTAAAAAGCAGAGGGCAGAGAGTTGTCTGTTTTGTGCACTGCTATCCCCAGCACATGAGAGAGCTCTGACCTATCTTAGGTGTTCAGTAAATATGTTCTGAATAATTGAAACAGGTCAGACTAATGTAGGCACTTCTGGCGCTTAGCACAATGGAGATGAAGCAGAGCCTGTCAGAAGAATAAACTGACAATCATATGAGGTGCCTCATGTGTCCATATACAATGTGAGAGTCTCCCATGCCCTGCTCACATCTGCAGGTAGGGACAAGGTTGATGCATTGCTAGTAAGCAATGCCTGACAACACAGGAAAGCCAGATCCTGATGCCAGGAAATGAAATGAGTAGAAGTGGTAATAAAAGTACTAATATTAGTTTATATTGGTTGAAGGCTATGCATGCGGCACTTTATAAACATTATATCACTTCAATCTCACATTTCTATTATTTTAGACCCACATGACTCTCAAGTCCCCTACTCATTGGATCCTCTCCGTGCCTGCTAAGGTGTAAGTGTCCTGGGGGCAATGCCTGGCCTTGGCCTTGAGTGAGTCATTGCTGTGTCTATTCACAAAGCTGAGCTTGGGGACTATTCACTTGCCCTAGACAAGTAAGATTGATGAGAAAGGCTGAGACCAGCTGAGAAGCTGCTCTTATTTTTGCCTTTGGGGATGATGTAGTCACATGATACTAATAAAAGAAGGAGAGAAATATATGTACATTTACACATAAACATACATATTTAACAGTAAAAGCAAAATATGTTTTCAAGCTAGTTTTAAATAAAATATTAAATGCTTTGTTTTCTTTTTTATTTGTAAATTCAGTGATAGTTAGGAATAATTTAATACAATGAAATTCACTTCTTTCAAGTATAAAATTCCATGAATTGTGGAAGTGTATATATTCATAGGCACCGCTACAATCAATATATGGAATGGTTTCAAAATTCCCCAAAGATGCCATGTGCTCCTTTTCATCCAATCCCTTCCACCCACTCCCAACCTCTTTCAACAACTGGAAAAATTCTATCCCTTTAATTATTTGTCAAAACGTTCTGTCAATGGAATCATCTGGACAGAGCCATCTGTACCTGACTGCCTTCATTTAGGGACAGGAATGGGGAAGGGAAGTTTCTATTTCATGGGTACAGAGTTTCAGTTGGAAAAGATGGCGATATTTTGAAATTAGATGATGGTGATGATTATATAACATCATAAATATACTTAATGCTGTAAACTCTATTCTAAATGGTTAAAATGGTAAATTTCAAGCTCAATATAGTTAATCACAATAAAAATAATACACTAGGGTCTGAAGAGATGGTTCAGCAGTTAAGGCACTTGCCTTAACTAGCCTAAAAACCTGGATTTGAATCCACAGTACCCACATAAAGCCAGATGCACAAAGTGGTGCATGCATCTGAAATTCATTTGCAGTGGTGGCAAGTTGCCCTGGCATGCCCATTCTCTCTCTCTCACTCTCCTTACAAATAGATTATTAAAATATTTAAAAAAACAGTACACTTAATCTCCCCTTCTTCCTTACAGAAGATAAAAGTAGAACTGCACATCAGCTTCTAGGCAATAAAGTCTTTAGTAGTTCTTTGACTTTAAAGTGCTATCCAAGGTAAGGAAAATGGATTTTTCTGGGGACTAGAGAACTATAGTAATTAGGATTCTGTGTTGCAAATAATGGAAAATGAACAGATTTTTACAATTCAAGGAGTTTCCTGGATGACAGAAGTAAAATACGCACTGATAATATTTTTTTCTCCCCTACCATTCACTGGGTGCCAGTTTCATCTTTTGCTAAGCTAACCTTCATTTGGCAAAATGGTGGTTGCTGTGGCAAACCTCACATCCTCACATTGTATTATCCCAAAAGAGTGAGGTCCTCTCCCTCCAGCAAGCAGAGAAGCTTTTCCTGGATGCCTTCTCACAGGGCTGAACTAGGGACTCTGTTCATTGGCTCAAACTAGGTGGTTCCTAACATTCAGAAGAACACAGTGGTCAAGCTCACTATTCTGTGGTTGAACCTCAAGTCAGGTTCAGTTAGATGAGATTTTTGTCTCTGTTGCTGTGACCAAAAGATTCCTGAATGGCCTGTGCCTTTACCACAGACATGAATGGAGAGAGGAAAGGGATGGATGTAAGTAGAATTAGGTGGGTGGTAGAGACTTGAAGAATTAGGCTCTCTGGATTTAAGTGATTTAAGTAAGAAAGGCAGGCAGGTTATATTCTCACAGTGAGAGATGTGTTGGTGAGAGATGGAGCACTGCATTCCAAAATGGAAACATTTGAAACACACAACATGAAAACGGATCAAGAAAGCTGTCTCTGGAAACCTAGGTTGAGGTGAAATAATTTGGTAGACTACCGTTGAAGACTCTTCTATAAAGCATATACCAAGCATGAACAAGACTTCAAGCCACCTAACATTTGCAAATTTGCTATACTGGGGATTGAACTTATGGCCTCATGCATGCTAAGCAGGTTCTCTACCACTAAGCTACATGCCTTTTTACTTGTTAGTTTTTATTTTTGAGACACAAAGTTTTTAGGATGGCCTTGAACTAGTTCCATAGCCCAGGCAGACATTAAATCTGCCAAGAGCACATTGTATGATAGGGCCACGCCATTAGACCCAGCTTAATTCTAGTCATGGAATTAAGTGTCCCAGAAGTCATCAAGTAGATGGTGCATATGTCATAGTTGGCCAAATACAGGGAATGGTTAGGGATAAAATATTCAAACCACATTCCCTAACCTCACCCCAGGGGAAGATCAAGAAACTAGGACTATGCAAATAACAATGAGTACACCTAGCACAAAGCAATCAGGATTCCTTGGTCAAAGAACTGGCTGTATGTCTGCAGCAAGGAATATATCAGAGGAGCCTGGAACGTCTTGTTACACAAAAATTAAGGCTACTGAGTCAACCAGACTGGTATGAAATGGACTCATAAGAACTTAAATAATTTCCCACTAGTCAAGTGTGAAATAGTTTGAGCTCTTTAATAGCAATACACTAAAGCACATCAAAGGTGTGTCTGTGTGTGTATTCACAATAATAATAATAAGAAAGAAAGAATAATAAAGAAAAGAATGAACAAAAGAAATAGGAAGAAGAAAAGAAAAAATAATAAAGAAAAGAAAGAAGAAAAGCACTCTGAGTTGATCTTTGAAGGACACTAGGAATAGTGAATTGAAGAGAGTTAGTGGTAAGCTGTGCCATTCCCCAAGAGAGATCGAATTCACATCTGCTTTCATTGAGCCTGGGTGTGCTCATATGCCTAGGCCCTGGGCCCATCAAGAAATGGGGGAGCAGTGACACTGTGTGACTTGTCCCTCTCAGAATCCAGCTGCCTTATCAAAATCCTGAGTACCCCTAGA
Source organism: Zapus hudsonius (assembly GCA_004024765.1). Taxonomy (NCBI): domain Eukaryota; kingdom Metazoa; phylum Chordata; class Mammalia; order Rodentia; family Dipodidae; genus Zapus; species Zapus hudsonius. Next base: position 62,259 of record PVHP010005470.1, read on the forward strand.
ATACCATGCTATGAGGACCCCAGTATAAAGACAGGCAGGGAGAGTTAACTGGACAGTCCAGACAAGACAGTGGCAAAGGCTTCATGAGTCCCAGCAGACACCACATGAAGAAGAACTTGGCTGAGCCATTTCAGAGTGAAGATTTGTGAGGAATGATACATGCTGATTGTTTGGGGGCTGTTTGCTACTGAATAATTGATATCTAAAATCCTGGGAACTACCTCATTATTTAGTCATTTTTTGAAAATACAGGGAAAGAATCAAGCATTTATCCTGCTTTTCACTTGTGAACTGGAAAAATCAAACAGAAGATGAAAGTAAGCATGTCTTAATTGAAACACCTCAACAAACAAGTAAATAAAAATGCTAGAAATAAAATGTCAGTGTTTTTCAACTCCATAAATTAATGGACCTTGGGAATGGGTATTAGGAGCTGCTAAATCCTCCATAGTGGGAAATCACATAGATGTAGTGTTTCTACTTAAAAAAAATTTGAGATGGGGGTCTTGGCTTGTTGCCCAGGCTGGCTTTGAACTCAAGATTCTTATACTTCATCCCTTACTTCCCCAAGTACCTAGGATTACAGGCACACATCACTGCAATATGACAAGATATATGTGATTCTTGATGACAGAATATAGTACCACTTATAAAAGTGTCTTAACAAAAAATAATAAATTTTGAATCTGATTATGCCACTATATCTAATTATAAATGTATAGGCATACAGAAAACTGGCAAGCATATTAAATTATACTACATAAATACAGTTAGGAAAATACAGACCATGATCAATTCCGTGGGAAAATGACCCACTTTCACTAAAGATTGCCAAAAGGAAAAATGAAAGAATCGGAGGAATTAGGTATCTATAGATTAACAGAGATTTTAAAATATATTAACTATGGTAATATGAATTTTATTTAAGTTCTGATTCAAATAAATAATACATAAAATATGAAAATTTATGAGATCATTGATTCTTTAAACATAGATAAGATATTTCATAATGTTAAAGAATTATTAAGGGTTCTGAGTGTGGTAATGGAAGAAACTGTAGATTTTTTTTAATTCTAATATTTTGGCAATTAATACTTCAATACTTAATGAAGGGGTGTGAAAACTAGCATTTACTTCCTAGTAGTGAGGGAGGGACAGAGGTTGTGAGTGGAATGGGACTAGCCCTGAGTTGCTGATTGTTGGGGTTGGGTACTGGCTGTGTGAAGAGGGGTCATTATTCTGTCAACTTTAGTGCATGCTTACATTTTCTGTAATAAAAGATTTAAAGGTTCTGTACATGGCCCTGTCAGCCTTTGCTTTTCTTCTAAAAGCTCTCTGCTCTCACAGAGGAGGCCCCTCAAAAAAGTCTCAAAAACTGCCTATAGTGGTAATGATTTTTTTTAAATTAAATTTTATTCTTTTAAAAGGTTATACTCTTTTATCTCCTCTCCTCTGCCCCTGTTCCACTGAGGGCCCTCCTCAGTGGAGTTGTTGGTATTCACTGTGGGGTCCTTAAGGCTCAGTCAGCCTGGGGGGAGCTAACCCTACCCACCCTGAGGCTCTTCCAATTTTTCTGCCCCTTCTGCAATGTTCCCTGAACCTTGGCAGACATGCTAGAAATACGATTTACTGTTGAATTCTCTGTAGCCTCTGGATCTCTGCTTTGTTGGGATTTGCCATTTCCCTGGAACTGGTCTTCAGGCTAGCTGTGTCATGCCTCCTTGGCAATGACTCTTGGGCCCCTGCAGATGTGGTAGATGTGACCGACCCTTTGTGGTAGGCAGCTGGCTGGCTGGATTTTTGTGTTGAATTGATGTATCTCTGCCACCTGTAAAATAGGACAGATTCTCCAATGAAAACAGAGAGCAGTTTGGATTAAAGGGGATAAGAATAGGTATTTGAGGGACTTTTAAATATTTTAATTTCTCTATTTGCAAGAAGAGAGAAAGAGGGAGGGAGGGAAGGAGAGAGAGAGAGAGAGAGAGAGAGAGAGAGAGAGAGAGAGAGAGAGAGAGAGAGAGAGAATGAATGAACAGGCACTGGTAGGGCCTCTTGCCACTGCAAACAAACTCCAGATACATGTGCCACTTTGTGCATCTGCTTTATGTGTGTACCAGGGAATTTTACCTAGGTTGCTGAGCTATCACTCCATCCCTTGAGAGACTTTTTGATGTGTATACCCATTCTTCTTAGCTAAAGAGCAGTGGAGGTTCTCTCTGGAGTCTGTCAGGTTCCTACATTGGGATTCTAACTTGGTTCCCAATTCAAGGTATGAGTTCTCTGCCACTGAGCAGGGCTCACGTCCAATAGGAGAACAGTTGGTTACCTGCATAGGCTGTGTGTCACTATTGCATAGGCATGTACATCTTGCCCGGCTGGTGATTTTGTATCTTGCAGGATCTTCTGTTTATTCACCCTGCTGGTAACCATTATCTCCCAGTAGCTCCTAGTGCTATGAGGGCTAGCCAGGATAGAACTGATTTGTAGCATGGTCTTTCAATGTTCTGTGACTACAGGCTGTGGTGTCTTCGGCAATAGGGTCTTACCTTATCAAGAGCTTTGGCAATAGGTTACATTATTTTGGTGATCACATGGGTCTCCTTGACCAACAGCTCACTGTGAAAATAACCCAATGGCTCTTAGATTTACCAGCCAAAGCTCATGAGCTTTTAAGGTTAAGCTTTTTTTCCACCTTCTATGGGACACTTCTGTCCTGGCTCCCCCCCCCCACCACCACACACACAATTTATTGAGAGTTATACCTTGTAGAATGCTATCCAGGAGGAAGGTTTCTATGGTACTGATTCATGTTGTCATTAGTTTTGTGTACCCACTCCCCACCCTCTTTTCCCCTACTCCATGAAGACCCTTGCACTCCCCATATTCTTCCTTCCTTCCTTCCTTCCTTCCTTCCTTCCTTCCTTCCTTCTTTCTTTCTTTCTTTCTTTCAATGTATAAATTGTAGTGTGTCTGAGGTCATGTCAGCCTGAAGGAAAGAATGACATCCACAAAAATGCATTCTTCTGCTCTGCTCTGCCAGCTCTACAGAAATGTCAGCCCCTCCAGTTCCGCCTGCTCCTCTCATTCCTGCTACAGCCGTGTTGCTTTTACCTTTCAGTAGTACAGATGTGCCCACTGTGCTCCTTATGCTGTCTGTGTCCAGGAGATAGCTTGTGCCTAGTAGGCTATCTTTCTCCATAGCCTGTGCTCACAGTGGGAAGATCGTGTTAAGAAGAACATCAGGAACTACTTCCTGCGATGCTCTGATATTATCATGCAGTCTGCCCTGATGGGCCATGGGCCTCATATCACTGCAGGGTGAACATTGTCCCTGTCCATGTAAAAGTAAATAAGTAAATAAGGTCTTAGTTAACCTGAGCCAGCGGTTTCCATGGGGTGAGAGAAACAGAGTCTTTGAAGTTGTGGTTATACCACATAATCTCAAGCATCCATTTAACCCAAAGACACATGAAAGAAGGGCAGACATCACCAGTTTTACAAAACATCTTGTCTCCTGTGTGGTGTGCTGAGAGGAGCAGAGAAGAGAGATAGAGATAGTACCTTGCCCACTAAGCCATCTCTCCTGCCCCCTTTCTCTTATTTTTGGTCTGCCTTGACTAAGCTTTTTGATGACTTCTAAATTCCTCCTATGAGTGGAACCAGACTCTGGAGCCAGGTTAGGCTCAGAATCACTCCTCATCTGTCCCTGGTACCAAGCTGGCTCTTTGCCCAAAGCCACACCTTTGGACTTAGGCTCTTGCCTTCTACTGTACCAGGCAGTTTCTAAGGCCTTTCACTTAAACATGCTTCTGCTGGGTCTAGCCCCACAGCATCCCCGACAAATATGAAGAGACCACATTTTAGAGTAAAGGTGTGGCCCTATGAACCATGTCTCCTAAGTCCCATGGGAACCCCATGTAGAGGGGCTGAGTTGGCCCCTTCTTCCCCGACTAAGGCCAGCATGGAGTCCATGCTCCAGCTTTGCTTGGAGACCCACAGACTGTCTAATGATTGAAGAGACAGCCTCACACTTCCCATTTGTCATCACAATTACTTCTTTGACCAAAATGATCCTTTGACATAGTAAGAAGTTATATTAATTTAAAGCAATTGCTTCCATTGTTCAAATTACTCTGTTTAATTGCTTTTAAGAATGAATAGAATTCAAGACGGGAAGCAATGTACAGGCTGCTCAGTTGGGTGCTCTGCTTCTATGTGCAGATGTAAGTGATTCTGGCTTTACAGAAGCCTGGGCGTGAATCAGAGCCCTCGGCATCAGCCTTGAAGTAATGGAGGAGTGGTGTTTGTTCTGAACCCAAGTTAGAGTATTGGTTCTTTAGACTCTGACATTCTTCCTCCCTCCCTCCCTCCCTCCCTTCCTCCTTTTCTCCCCTTTTCGCCTCCCATCCTCTGTCTTCTCCTCCTGTCCACTTTTGCCTCCTGTCCCACGCCTCTCCCATGTCTAATCAACTAAAGTGAATTAAGTGTTTCCACTTTTGTTGCGGTCAGCTTTCTAGTTGCTGCGCAGAGAGAACCCAAGCAAAAGCGGCTTGTAGAGGAATGGGTTTATTTGGCTTACGGACTCGAGGGGAGACTCCATTCTGGCAGGGAAAACGATGGCATGAGCAGAGGGCTGGACATCACCTCTGCCACAGCACTGCAAACAGCGGCAGGAAGGTGTGCCAAACTCTGGCAA
>PVHP010005471.1:0-64933 GCA_004024765.1 Zapus hudsonius
TAAGAGTTTTATTTTGATAAAGTGTACATATTACAAATTCACCTGTCCAGTGGCTTTTAGTAACAAACTATAGAAATGAAAGTATAGTCTTTCTAGTGGGTTTTAGTAAATGAACAGATAGTGTGCAGTCAGCCCCCACCACAGTCCACTTTTATACCCCCTCTCCTGAAGACCCTTGGTACACTCTTGCAGTGCCTGCCCACCATCATTCTGTGTTTCCCTAGATTTGCAGAAGCTGGGCAAAAAAAATGACCTTTTGTGTCTCTTTCTTTTTTTTTTTTTTTGCCATAGTGTTTTTAGTGTTCATCTACATTGTAGCACGAATTGGTAACTTTATTCCTTTTTATAGCACAACGATACTGGGTTGCTGGATAGCACAGATTTCAGTAGTTCAAATGGAACATTTTTTTGCCCCAAAAGTTTTATGCTCCAATCTGGGCATGTTGCCAGCCACCTTTAATTTCAGCACTGGGGAGGCAGATGTAGGAGGATTACTATGAGTTTAAGGCTAGCACCTCAAAAAACAAAACAAAACAAAATTTTATGCTCCAGTATGTGACCCAAGGCACTATGGAGCTGTTGGTTAGGGGTGGGAGGTGGTATCTGACCACCAGGATTTGCTTTTGCATTCTGTAAGCGCCCAGGTGAAGAAGAGCTAGGGTAAATTCTAACCCACCACTGGCAGGACCTTCCGGTTACTTCAGAATGAAGGGGAGGCCTTTCTAATCATTCCTTTCCCAGTCATGTTCTTTGATTCTCTTTGGGGACAGGCAGTGTCACGGATTATCAGAATAATAAAACTGGGAACACTCGCATGTAGCTCATAAGTGCTTTCAGTGGGTTCTCTGGCATAGTTGCAGCTTACCTCTCCATGGGCAAGGATTTGTGTTTTTATTAGCAACTCTTGAGCCCTCCAACCTTTAGGAGGGGCATAGACAGGATTAGAACCCCGGATGATCCAAGTTACTAAGAGCAGGAGGTGAGACCTTCCCTTTAGTTATTTGTGTGGGAGATGGAGGGCTGAAGACAGCATGAGAGAGGCAGGTTAGAGGTGCTAAAACTTTGTAGCGACTCGGTGTGTTTTGACATATTGCAGAAACCTATTGACTTTGATTAATTGATCCTGACAGGGTTACTTTTGCTGAAGGAAATGAATTGAAGGTAGTAAGTTGGGAGGTGACTGCTAGGAGCCAAGAGCAGATAAGTGAAGGAGCAGGTAGTAAATGGCATCTGGGACCAAGGGTTCTCTGTTCACACGGGACTGATGGACAGCATGTGCCAGCACAATGGTTCAGCCAGGCCTAACTGTATGTCTTTATTTTAAGATAGTGCCTTCTGGCATTGCTTAATTGCTAGGCTGATAAACAGTGGTGATACAGCCAAGTATGCAATTAGTTGGGAAAACAGGGAGGTTCCATCCAACTTTTAATTAAACTAGATAGTACCCTACCAAGGTTTAAACAATTCAGTCTTTTCTGGAGTTATTTCAGTAAACTAGTTTATTAAAAAGCAAGGCATAGCAACATAATTAGAGATTATATGAAACAAGTCATTTCCTCTCACCTGAATTATGCTTTAAAGTTATTCTCAAGCAAATCATGTTAGATGTATTTTAGTTACTCCAGAAGTATAATCTTTGTGATATTCTCTTATTAGGCAAATTAAAGACTTGCAGGCTAGACCAGTAGCTTGCTCAAGTATGTTATTTCCTCTTCTCTGGCTCCCCTTTATACATTTATCTCTGCATTTTGTTCATGATACATAGGATTTGAACTATCTTTTCCATTTAATGTTTGATGTCAAATTTAACTTTTTAAAAAATATTTTATTTATTCATTTTCAAGCAGAGAAATACAGAGAAAGAGAAGGAGAGATAGAGATAGAGAGAGATAGCACCAGGGCCACCACCTTGTGGGTCTGGCTTATGTGGGTACTGGGGAATTGAACCAGGAGCCTTAGGCACTGGAGATAAGTGCCTTAACCACTGAGCCATCTCTCCAGCCCCCCAAATTTAACTTTTGATTACACCTATATTAAAAGTACATTCACATTCATGGAAATCTATAGGTGGAAATAACATCATTTAGACCATCCCTTTTATGGACTGATTACCAAGTTTTGTCAGTAGAATTCATAGAAATTAAGTGTAATCAGCACTTGGAGGAGCCAAAGGCAGCCTAAGTATGGCCTGAAAATGAATTATGAAAATATTTTGGAAGCGGCAAGGAACTGCAGTTTCTTTGAAGGGTGTTTCTTTTGGCTGGAAGGTGGCTATAGACAGATTTTTGGGAACAATTTCTAGTAGCTGACTCTTTCACTGTGTGTACCAAAATAAGATGATAACATATTTGAGTTTTTGTGCTACCGTCTTACCTGAAAAATGACCTTTTTTAAAAAAATGATTTTAAAAGGTTTATTAAAGTATTTTTTATCCTATTATAAAAATACAGAAGCTCTTTGTAAACACAAAATACCATAGAGTTAGAAAATAACTATAATCATCCTGCTGGAAGGTAGAAGCAACTGTTACCATTTGTGTATATATCTTTCAGTGTTGTTTTTCTCCTATGCACATAGTTTTTTGCTTGTTTATTTTTGTTTTTATTTTTCCAATACTGGGGATTTAACCCATGGCCTTGCACATGATATGCAAGTGCTCTACTACTGAGCCTCAGCCCAGATAGTTTTTTAAAAGCCAAAATTTAGACCATTCCATACATAAACTGATTTATTTAATATTCTATTAGCCATTGTTGTAACACCCTATGTAAACAGTGGCATACAATAACTCTCATTTCCTGTCTTACAGTTCTAGAGGTCAGAAGTCCAGATAAGTCTCACTGGGCTAAAGTCAAGGTGTTAATAGGGTTCTTTCTGGAGTTTCCGAGGAGAAAATCCAGGTCCTTCCAGTCTTCAGTTACTAGAGGCAATTGTGTTCCTTGGCTCCTTCATTTCCTCACAGTACTTTAACCCCTTGTTTCTATCACCCCATCTCTGAACTACCCACCTGGATAGAGACCCTTGTGGTGACACTTGACCAACTGGATACTCTGAGGTGCTCTCCCCAATTGAAATCCTTAGATTGTCTTGCTGGCTGGGCCCCTTTGTCCATATACAGTCACACCCACAGGTTCTGGGAGTTAGAGTGTGGACATCTTTTGAGGACCATGATTCGTTTAGCACAGGACATAGTTTGAAATTGCTGCATAGCATTCAGTGGTAGGGATGAACCATAATTATTTTGCTGTCTCCTATTATTGCATGTTTGGATGGTCTCTAATTTTTCTCAATTAAAATCTTGGACTATGTATCCTTAGACATAATCATTTTGTGCTTTCAGATTTCTGTATGTTGAAGTGAATTCTTGGGGGAAGTTTTAGAAAAGCAGGCCTCCTCCCTCAGAAGGATGTGTCCTTTGGAATCAGACCTCCTAAGTTTTAAGCCAGCTCGGTTTGCCTCTTTTGTGCTTTAGTATTCTCCTCTGAAAATGGGAACAATAACAGTTGTGAGGATTACATGAATTAATACATGAAAATTAATTCGAATAGCACCTTCCACCTAATAAATGTTCAATAAGTCATTACTGGATTTATTGGAGCTAGCAGCCTTTTGTGTACTTTAAAATATATACGTCTTATATATTTTTTTTGGGGGGGGGGTTTCGAGGTAGAGTCTTGCTCTAGCCTAGGCTGACCTGGAATTCCCTATGTAGTCTCAGGGTAGCCTCAAACTCAGGGTGATCCTCCTACCTCTCTGCCTCCCAAGTGCTGGGATTAAAGGTGTATGCCACCACACTGGGTTCTTGTTTTTAGAGGCAGAGTCTCCGTCTAGCCCAGGTTGACTTTGAAATTTTTTTAAATGCACGTTGGCAAATAGCTATTCAAAAAGGTTTTAAGAGTATGTATATTCACTAGTAATATGAGAATACTTATTGGGTTTCCTAAATTCTTTAGCATGTTTTTATTATATACTAGGTGCTTCAACATTTTGCTGAAAATGCTAGTTGATTTTTATAGTCTAAATCATACAAATACTGATCCTAATTTTAACATTTTTTAAAGTATAGTGGGAGACTTTATTTAAAAGAAATGAGAAGCTACAGAGATCTCCAGCCACTAGTGAGGAGAGAACACGTGGAGAAGGTTTTACAGAGATCTACAATCTGTGCTGGTCAGCCAAGCAAGAGACAAGAGGGAAAGATATAAGAGGGCTCCCATCATAAGGAAAAAGGGCCATGTGGGAAAGAACCCCGAGCCCCCCTCACCACAGTGGCTGTGCTGAGGCGCGTGGGGGGCTTACCTAGCCCTGGAGCCTGAAGATTCAGATGTCTCTTTGTTGGCAAGCCTTGTGGAAAAAGGGCCAGAAAATTTTTTTGACTGAAAAAAGTTTTTTCAGAAACTCTGTCAGTTCCTTAGGATGGGAAATAACAGTGGGTCCTCCATATCCCCAGTCCTCTACCCACAGATTTAATCAGTTGCTGATTGAAAACATACAGGAGGAAATTATGTTTGTAACTGAACACATATGACTTATTTCATTATCATTGTTCTCTGAACAATGCAGCATAACCATTTAGCATTTATAATAATCTAGTGATAATTTAGAGTATATTGGTAAATGTACATAACTTATGGAAATAAGGATTTGAACATCCTTAGATTCTGGGGGGCCCTGGAATAATCCTCAGTAGATAAGAAGGGATAACTAAAACTTTTCACTTTGGCTTGGTCCTATCGATTGGCATGGAAAATTGAAATTGCTGCATGGTATTTGGTGGTATGGATGAATTTTCAATTGGAAAATTTTGGGGTGTCATTTTGTGTTAGAATTGGTGGGTATAAAGTTGCTTTATAAATGGCCTTTGGTTTGGAGTTATCTGATATTTCCTCATGATTTAGTTCCAGGCATGCATCTTTGGAAGGAACCCCAGAGAAGTGAAGCTAGATTTTTCTCAGTGCTTCTGCTCTGATAGACCTAGGCCCATTGTCCTGTGGCTCATTATAATGTGATAAAGTTACCCTGTCGCTCTGTAATATGTATTTTGTTGAGAGGTATTTTGAGACTATCTATGTTAATATCCTGTTCTTCCTCAAACTTCAAACAGATTTATTTATGTTATAGACTGTTAACTTACTTTGAATTTTCAGTGAGCTGGAATCTGTTACTCATTTTCAGATTGTCTCAGACTTGGCTAGTGGCAGCCCCTCCACCCTGCCTTCTAGTGACACATCCCATTCTCTGAGCACTTCCTCGCTGTCTTGGTACAAAGGGTTCTACACGCCCCTTGTTCTTCCTATCCCCACTCGTCTTTGAGTTCTTTTTTTTTTCCTATGGACCCTGCTTCTTTCCAGGAAGAAAGGTACTTAGAAAGTCACCTGGGCACAAAGTGGGCTTCTTATACTTGTGATGGCACATGGCACTGCTGCCTTGTCCTCCCTGTAGGTGGACTGGGAGATGTATGTGCGTTGGCATGCGTGCTGACACCTGCATTTGTTTATTTCTACCTTGAGTCCATACCAGCACTTCAGTTTCAGTCTGAGCCTGAATGGCTCATTCAACGTTTTTCTTTTGTATTTCTTATTTGCTTATGTAAAATATTTGATCTAGTCAATTTTGTCTTCATTGCCATCACCCCTCCCCAGTGGCCTCACCCTCAAATAACTTCCTCATCTGTTTAGACTCCAGCTCCCACTGGGCTACTGTGGATCTCCCATGAATGCCTACCTTCTTGTCTGCAGAACACTTACTCAGAGAGGGAAGGGAACATTTGTGTTTCTCCTCTCTCTCTGTCTCTCTCTGTCTCTCTGTCTGTCTCTCTCTCTCTCTCTCTCTCTCTCTCTCTCTCTCTCTCTCTCTCTGTGTGTGTGTGTGTGTGTGTTGTGTGTGTATATACAAACCTCTGTGCAACTCTTTTTTGCTACTCACCTGCTTGCCACTAGTCAGTGAACCTGTCGTAAAGTGCATGCTTGCCATGTTTGCATCACATACTGGATACTAGGGAGAAGCAGTTGTTGACATAGGTGAATAGATGAATTTGTTAGACCTGACACAGTGCAATCTGTGCTTTTAAAGTCTCACTGGACATGTCTGTTGGTCAAGATATCTTTAAACAGAAGCCTGAGAGGGCATAGAGGTTGGTGGTACAAGGTTGGCCTCATGCACCCTACTGCCCATACCTTTATACACTAGTTTCTAGTACTCAAGTGGTAATTTTGATTTTTCTCAAAGGAAATTTTTATTTTGAAGCCTTCTTATTCTACTATTGGGACCTCATAGAAACCTCCAGAGCTGTCCTAATTTTTGAGCCACAGGTCCTTCATAGTAGTGTCTTCTGAGAGCCTGGACTTCAGTTCACTTTTACTTTTTTTTTTTTTTTTTTTTTCAGTTCACTTTTGAAGAACTTTAAGCAGGTTATCTAGATCCAAAAGCAGATTGTTCAGTGGAGCATTATCCTGTTAATCTCAGGGTTGTGGGTTTAAGCCTCACATTGGGTGCCACATATTGCAGAATACCCCCCCCCCCCCCCCGTGGTAGGTATGAATATGTCTATTCACCTCAGATAGAGCACAAACAACAGACCATGTTGCACCAAAATCCAATTTTTAATCAGTGAGTTTACTGGGATTACTTAGAGTATGGGTGAGGAGTAACTTTAAGGAGCATGAAAAACTCAACAGCAATGGCTCACTGAAGCTCATCCTGGCATAGGTGACAACTCTTAGAATCTGGATCTCTGTAGCACACTGCAAGCGGATTGTCCTCCCACCTGCCAGCAGTTGTTTACTGCTTCTGTAACCTTGGGAGGGATCCTGTGACCTGTTCACTTTTATTTTTCCAGACTTATTTTGTCTCCCAAGGCTCCCTATACAACAAGGTTCCTGGCCATTTCTTGTCATTTCCAGCCTGGTCATTTATCCCAGAGGAGTTTTATATTGAAGGTGGCTTCCTTCTCTTATTCCTTCCTTCCAGTACTGGTGGGTATGGAGCAGGTACCTGGAGCAGATGGGGCTTAGTTTAGTGCAGTATTGGGCCAGCCTACTTGCTCATTAGTGTGTTCTTTTCTAGAAGTACTCAGTGACCTTCTAATCATTAGACTGATTCATTGGTCACCCTTTCTTATGCAAAGTATGATTTCTCTTGGTTTTCCTTGCCCTCTGTTATCCCTACTTCCCAGTGCTGATGTCCTACATTTACATGTTCACAACTCAGCATCTGCTTAAGAGTTCCCTGAGCCTGCTTCCCTGCTATCTTTTCTATTTCAGAGGCATATGCTGCTGGTTCAGGTGGACAAGAGGCCTTGGTGTGATTTTTGATTCCTCACTTGTACCCCCACATCTGGTCATCAGCAGAGTCTTATCAATTCTACCTTCATACCTATCATATAACCTGGTCCAAGCCAGCATCTCTCCCTTGGTTACATGCAGGGCCCTTCCACTCTGTCCCCTGCTCCCAGCTGTGTCTTCTCTGCTCAAAACTATCTCATGCTTTCCCTTACTTTCCAAAATAAGACCTGAAATCCTCCCTCTGAGTGATGGGGTCCTCCCTGGTCCTGCTATACATCTATCTATCTATCTATCTATCTATCTATCTATCTATCTATCTATCTATCTATCTATCTATCTATTTATTTATTTGCATTCTGTTCCAACCACATTGGCCTCTGCTCATCTAGGACTCCAGGCAGCTACTTGCTGTGTTTCCACTCAGAAGCCCTCCTTAAGGGTCTGTGGCATGCCAGCTGAAGAGCCTGCCACTTGTCCCACTGTGCTGTTCTTTTCTCCTTTCTAAGCACAGATGCTATTACTAGCTACACTACATTTTAAGTATCTTGTTTTTTTTTTCTTTGCAAGGAGGAGGAGAGGGAGAAAGGGAGGGAAAGAGAGCAATGAGAGAGTGGGTGCTATAGGTGAAGTCCAGAAGCATGCACCACTTTGTGCATCTGGCTTTACATAGGTTCTAGGGAACTGAACCCAGGCTGGCAGGCTTTGTAAGCAAGCAACTTTAACCACTAAGCCATCTCCCCAGCCCCTTAGTTTGTTTCTTATCTGTTTCCCCACACTGGAAGGTAAACCCCATGAGGTCAGAGGTTCTGACCTAATTTTGTTCAGGACTCTGGCCTTCCTAGAATCTAGTAGGGAGTCCTTTCGAGTTTTAAAAATTATTTTATTTATTTATTTATTTATTTTATTTTAAATATTTTATTTATTCATTTTCAAGCAGAGAGAGAGAGAGAAAGAGAGAGAGAGAGAGCACCAGAGCCACCACCTTGTGGGTCTGGCTTATGTGGGTCCTGGGGAATTGAACCCGGGGCCTTAGGCACTGGAGGCAAGTGCCTTAACCTCTGAGCCATCTCTCCAGCCCTATTTATTTATTTATTGAGAGAGAGGGAGAAGAAGAGACAGATGGAGAGAGAATGAATGGGCCAGGGCCTCTAGCCACTGCAGACAAACTCCAGATGAATGTGCCACCTTGTTTGTACATCTGACTTTATGTGGGTACTTGAGTATCGAACCCAGGTCCTTAGGCTTTGAAGGCAAGTGCCTTAATCACTGAGCCATCTCTCCAGCTCCTCAAGTTTTTATTTTTTATTTTTTTAAAATATTTATTCATTTTCAAGCAGAAAAATACAGGGAGAGAGAGAGAGAACACCAGGGCCACCACCTTGTGGGTCTGGCTTATGTGGATCCTGGGGAATTGAACCCGGGGCCTTAGGCTGAGCCATCTCTCCAGCCCTCCTCAAGTTTTTAAAGTATATTTATTTACTGTAACGAGGACTTATATCACCAGTGATTAGCTTTATATTCTTGGATTAATAACCTTTAATTAAGCTAGATATATGCCTCATAAAGTTACATTCTTTGATACCTCTTTGGAAGGACTAGTAAGCATAAAGGAACTGGGTGGATGGGTTACTACAGAATGTTTTGGGTAGATGTCAGTATCCTCTGCTCCTTCTCTGTTGGTCTTTGTTTTTACTTCTTTGTTCTCACTGATCTTCTGTTGAGATGGACTAGTTGTAAAACTTCACTCACCTTCTGTGAGTCAGTTCCTTCAGCTTTAGTCTCTAGTGTGGGTTCTAGAGATGAGTCTTTTAGGATCTTGTGTTATTATAGCAGTGAAAGGCCTACTTGTTAAACTTTTAAAAATCCTTGAGATATTTCAGTTCATTACTGTTTCAGCATTTTTCTGTTTGTGGAAGCACACATGGGCAGTTGCAGAAACCAAGAATTCTTTTTTGCTCTAAAGCACCAGTTTCTGCCAGAATGAGTTTTAACATCTGACAGATCTTCATTGAAAGGTGGCTAATTCCTTAATCTGGATAGTTTCTCTTTGTAACAATACAAGGGCTTTTTTTATGTTTTCCTGTTGCTTGGGTGTGTGTGTAATGCCCCATAACACTCAAAGTGGTTGGAGCAGAACTTCATTGAATGTCCTACTCCATCATTCTTCCTCGCTGTCTTGTTTTGAGCTGGCATCTATGCTGATTCTCACCTTTGCCTCTTGTGCAGCACTAGAGTTGCAGATATACATGACTGTGCCCAGCTGTTCACATGTGATCTGGAGATTCAAATTCTGGTGGTCTCACAACCTCATGCTTTCGTAGGAAGCACGCTTGACCACTGAGCCATCTCTCCAGCCCCCTCGATACAAGGCCTTCTTGTTTCATGTATCTCTCCTTCCTTCTTCCTTGGCCTGGGTTATTGCTCACAAGTGTGATAAATGCATTGGATTTTTTTTTTAAATCTTGGGCTCTTTTAAAAAATATTTTATTTATTCATTTTCAGGCAGAGAGAGAGAGAGAGAGAGAACACAAGGGCCACCACCTTGTGGGTCTGGCTTATGTGGGTCCTGGGGAATTGAACCCGGGGCCTTAGGCACTAGAGGCAAGTGCCTTAACCACTGAGCCATCTCTCCAGCCCTGCATTGGATTTTTGGTCAACCTGTAGCCAGTATTGGTTTTATTGGTTTGTTCTATGTAAAGAATGACTATTTCTGCCAGTCATGGTGGCACACACCTTTACTCCCAGCACTTGGGAGGCAGAGGTAAGAGGATCACCATACGTTTGAGGCCAGCCTGAGACTACATAGTGAATTCCAGGTCAGTTTGGACTAGACACTACCTCAAACCTCCCCCTCCAAAAAAAATGAATGACCATTTCTCTGTTTCTCCTGCATTTCAGATATTTAAAAAAATTTATTAAAAGTTATGTTTTGGGAATTTTTAAAAAAATATTTTTAGGGCTGGAGAAATTGCTCAGCGGTTAAAGCATTTGCCTGCAAAGCAGGACCCGAGTTTGATTCCCCAGTACCCATGTAAAGCCAGATGCACAAAGTGGCACATGTGTCTGATTTCATTTGTAGAGGCTGGAGGCCCTGGTATGCCCTTTCTCTCTCTCTCTCTCTCTCTCTCTCTCTCTCTCTCTCTCTCTCTCTCTATCTCTCTCTCTCTCTCTCTTTCTCTCACATATTCTCAAATAAAGAAATAAAATATATTTAAAAATATATATATATATATTTAATTGTTTGCAAGCAGAGAGAAAGAAAGAATGGGTGTGACAGGGCCACTGCAAATGAACTCCAGATGCATGTACCACTGTGCATCTGGCTGTATGTGGGTACTGGGGAATTGAACTCAGGTTGTTAGGTTTTGTAGGCAAGTGCCTTAACTGCTGAGCCATCTCCAGTCCTTGATTTTTTTTTTTTTTTTTTTTGCGGTGCTGAGGACCGAACCCAGGGCCTTGCGCTTGCTAGGCAAGCGCTCATCCACTGAGCTAAATCCCCAATCCCAGTCCTTGAATTTTTTTAATTTGTTTTTTTTGAGACAGGGTCTCACTCTAGCCCAGGTTGGCCAAGAACTTACTCTGTAGTTCTATGCTGACTTCAAACTCACACTGATCTTCCTACCTCAGCCTTTCCTGTGCTGTGATCAAAGGTGTGCAATACCACTCCTGGCTCTGGGGTAATTCAGGCTCCCCCCCCCCCCCAGGTAGGGTCTCGCTCTAGTCCAGGCTGACCTGGAATACAATATGTAGTCTCAGGGTGGCCTTGAACTCACGGCAATCCTCCTACCTCTGCCTCCCAAGTGCTGGGATTAAAGGCATGTGCCACCATGCCCAGCTAATTCAGGTATTTTTAAAGAGATCTGTGTCCATGAGTAACCTAATAACTCAACATTTTATCTTTAGGAATAGCTTGCCTCACAAACTGTCCTCTTAAGCCACTTCCAGTAAAATCTAATTTTACTTTATAACAGGTTAAGCAGGTTAAATTTATTTGAAGCTTCAAGTAAAATAAATTTAACAATAGTAAAAAGCCTGTACTTTTATAATAGAATTGTCAGAAAATATTTTAGAATTTGAGTGGTTTTTTTTAAAGTTTTTTTTAATATTCATTTTCAAGCAGAGAGATACAGAAAGAAAGAGAGAGAGAGAGAGCGCACCAGGGCCACCACCTTGTGGGTCTGGCTTATGTGGGTACTGGGGAATTGAACTAGGAGCCTTAGGCACTGGAGGCAAGTGCCTTAACTGCTGAGCCATCTCTCCAGCCCAGAATTTGAGTGGTTTTAATATCGTGTCTGTTAAAGAAGGTGCTAAAGATGACACATAAAAATTAGCTTGCTCTTATATTATTTTAGAGCAGAAAGTAAGGACATTTAGACTAAGCTTTTGACTGAAAAAAACTGGAGCGATGCAAATAGAGTTACAAGTGACAAGAAAACACTGAAGCAGAAGAAAGGTAAAGGGTTATAATGAAGCATAGATTGCCATTGCTTCTATTCGGGTCACTCCAGGCTAGCATGCTTCACATTCCTGGTAGTCTGTTTTCCTTAGTTTCTTTCACTTTGCTCAATTGGGGGAAAAAAAAAAAAAAAGATCATCTTCAAGCTGCTTTCTGTGAAAGTAAAGAGTAAATAAAAATGCAATGATATTTCATGGTTGTGTTACACATTCATTTGTCTTATAACTGACATAGCTTACTGACCCTTTCATCTAAATTGCAGGTGTAACTTAATCACACCTGGCTCCATCTCGATGCTTCTGATGCTTGTGTGTGCTGTTTTTTTGTCCCAAGGACTGGCTTACAGAGTGATTGGTTGGGCAGCGCTGGTGGACTTGTTTCTGCAGTACAAATGGAGGCTAGGACTCAGTCATCTCGGCCCGAATGAGAAAAGCCTCCCACCCAAGATGGAGAAGAAGCGGAGAAAGAAATGAAAGAGCCTCTCTTTGGGCCAAGCCACGGACAGCCATGGGACTGAACTTACATTTACATTGGACAAGACTGTAGGATGGCTGATCAGTAAAGAAGCTTTTAGCCAGAACAGAATTCACTTCTAATCAAGGAAGAAACAAGCGTGATTTGAATTTATTCAATTTTATGACCATATTCACTTATGACCATGAAGCTTGTCAACATCTGGCTGCTTCTACTGATGGTTTTGCTCTGTGGGAAGAAACATCTGGGTGACAGGCTGGAAAACAAATCTTTTGAAAAGGCCCCTTGCCCCAGCTGTTCCCACCTGACTTTGAAGGTGGAATTCTCCTCAACAGTTGTGGAATATGGTAATGACATTGTGTGCCGTGTTAATGTCCTCACATCCTATTGATTTCAACTTGCTATAAATACTAGCTTCTGTCCCACTTTTCTACAGTAAATTTCAGATGAGATGAGAGCACATGGTGTGGGTGTTAACCTTTGCTTAAGTTTGTTTTCCCAGTAGAATTAGCTTGTGTGGAAAACCTACTAATTGACTCTGGAACAAATGGTATTGTATTTGCAGAGGGTGGCGATGTGGAGGTGCTGAGCTTGTGTTCTAGATTTCAAGTGACCAGATGTGAATAGAAAGTAAATACTCTCAGATAATCCACTCGGGAATTTAATTTTTCCTTCAGTAAAATAAACTGAGCATTCCATTCTCTGGATTCCTTTTTCCCCATTTAAAAAGCTTCATTTCTGTACTCTGTAGTCAGACTTCTGTAGATACTTGCTTTAAAAAAAACAAACACAGCTATCTGGTTTTGAATAGTATATTCTGTATGATTGGGATTCCTACAAGTCATCTTTATTTAGAGTTCTGCAAACTGATGCCCAGGGCATTTAAACTAGTCTTTTTGTGTGTTGCTCTTTTTTAAAAAATATTTTATTTACTTATTTGAGAGAGAGAGAGAAAGAGAAAGAGGCAGACAGAGACAGAGAATGGGCACACCAGGGCCTCCAGCCACTGCTGCAAATGAATTCCAGACATATGCGCCCTCTTGTGCATCTGGCTTTACATGGGCACTTGAGAATCAAACTCAGGTCCTTCTGCATTACAGGCAAACGCCTTAACCGCTAAGCCATCTCTTCAGCCTGCTCTTTTTTTTTATTAAACTTTTTATTGATAGTTTTCATAATTATAGACCATAAAGCATTATGATTCCCTCCCTCCCCCATATTTCTTCCCTCTCTCAATTAGTTTCTGTTTTGTTTTGGTGTCATCATCTTTTCCCCCCATTATGTGTAGGTATTACCAGGCACTGTGAGGTCATGGTTATCAAGGCTGTTTTGTGTCTAGGAGTTTGTGTTGTAAGCAGTTCTACCCTTCCTTTGACTCTTAAAATCTTTCTGCTACCTCTTCCACAATAGACTTTGAGGCTCAGGAAGTGTGATAGAGATGTCCCAGTGCTGAATACTCCACTGTTGTTTTTTCTCAGCCCTATGGTGTCTTTAACATTATCTCATCGTCACCACCATCTGAAAAAGAGAAGCTTCTCAAGCCAGGGACGAGAATAGCATTATTATTTGGGTATGCTTTTTTTAAAGTGCTTCTAAGGCAGTTTGGTTGGCATATGCATTTAGTCAGACAACAGCAGGTTTTACTCCCCTAGGGCTCATTGACCACCCTACCTATAGGGTTTTGACTAGGTCTTCAGTACCAGGCATGCTTTCCTTCCTGTAGAGTGGGGCCTTCAGTCTAATTAGAAAGCAGATGGTTTCCCCCACAATAAACATTCCATTATTGCACTAGTTGGCTCATTGGTCCTGTTTGACCTGTCTTAAGGCTTGCAAAGTCCACTGATGTTCACCACGCACTGCTCTTTTTTACCATGGGATTTAAGATGTATAATTCTTTTAACTCATGAAGGTCCAGATTAGATAAACAATGAGTTAAATGTACATAAATTCTCATTTTTATTTGTGGCTATTGATTTCAGAATATATTGTGGCTTTCAACGGATACTTTACAGCCAAAGCCAGAAATTCATTTATTTCAAGCGCTCTGAAGAGCAGTGAAGTAGACAATTGGAGAATTATACCTCGGAACAACCCATCCAGTGACTATCCTAGTGATTTTGAGGTGATTCAGATCAAAGAAAAGCAGAGAGCTGGGCTGCTCACACTTGAAGATCATCCAAACATCAAACGGGTAACACCACAGCGGAAAGTCTTTCGTTCCCTGAAGTACACTGAATGTGAGTATTCAACCACAGACTGTTCTACTACCTTAGTTTCACATTGAAAGTGTCACCTTCAGAAGAGTGAAAGGTAGTTTAGGAAATGCTTATGTCCCTTCCACAGTTCACCAGTTGTGACGAGTTTCCCAACAGGCATTTTCTTTTTAGAAAAAGTCTTCATGCTGTCTTGTAGGAACACCGAGGGTCTACAGTTGAACATGATCTCATTTGATTTCTGTGGGAAGCTAATTCATCTACAGAGTGCTACAAGTCAGCTTTCGAGTCAATATAGGCTTTTTGGTCAACTTTAGAGCTCAATCCTCTGGTCCAGATGTTTTGTATTATTTTTCTCCTTAGAAAGCAGTAGCACCCTAAAATGATCCAGGACAACCAAATCAGATCTTATGTATATCAAATGTATACATCATCCCATTTTACTTCATGTTTACTTTGTTTCATTCATCTTAGAGAACTTTAGAATGTTTTATGGGGCCTTAGAGTTGCCTTACTTGTCGTAAGAGCTCTAAACCATCCTGGTGGGTTTCCTTTCTGCACTGTCTATACTTCACACCCCATAAGGAAACACTCCCTCCTAATGTGCACATTCTTTCTGTAGTTAGCTGGACCTTGAGCAATAAAGTCCTTTTTACCTTTGAGCTTCACTTCTTCTCACCCCTAAGATGAAGGGGCTACTATGTACTTCACTGGGCTCTCAGAGGATAGAATGAAATAATATACAGAGAGCTTAGCAGAGTATTCAGGATGTTGCAACAGGAAATGGTAATTATTTCTCAGCTTTTACTTGCTTTATTTTGGATCGAAACATGTTTTGTTCTGGATCCCATTCATTGAGTTCTATCCTGCTGGCCTTAGGCAAAGCTAACATCTTTTCCATAAGACAATATTTAAAGATATTATTAAGGTGTCCATCTCTGTTATTTGCAAATGTCTGTGAAACAGGGGCACCTTCAAAAGATTTGCTCATACAATGTATGTACTTATTCATAATAAAGATACTAAAAAAAGACAATAATCCCTAGTTCCTTCTGTGGTTACTAATGTGACATGGTTCATGTCCTCTTCTTTTCTTTTTTTTGTTTCAGTGCTCTGGTCTGTTCAAGGTTAAGCTGAACAGATCCTCCCCTTTCTTTAAATATTATTCTCTTCTTTCCCCCTCCTTTCCACTTTCTTTTCTTTCCCTCTCCTTTCCTCCCCTCCCCTCCCCCTCCCTTCCCTTCTCCTTTCTCTTCCCTTCCCTCCCTCCCTTCCTTCTGTTTGTATATTTTCATGTGTATGAGAAGGCATGTGTGTGCCATAGTGCCATGTGAAAGAGGACAATGTCAGGTGTCAGTTCTCATCTTCTGCCTTGTTTGAGGCAGGCTCTCTCATTGACCACTTTCACCAGACTAGATGGCCTGCAAGCTTCCATGGGATTCTCCTGTCTCCACTTCCTTCCATTCTTTTTTTTTTTTTTTTTTTTTTCTGGTTTATTTGTAAGCATACAGGGATAATACTGGAGTTACTAGTTAAAAATAACATTTAGGGCTGGAGAGATAGCTCAGTGGTTAAAGGCACTTGCTTGCTATTGGCTTGACATGAGAAGTTCATTGCAGAGCAATTTCACAGTTGCTTCATGGGTTTGACTGAGTGTATTTTCTAGGTATCTATGCCTTCATGGGTGTGGCCTGGCAAAGCTGGATGAACAATAATGATTTGCTGTAGAAACAGAACTGTAGTAATAATATAGGTTTATTTTTGTTTTTTTGTTTTGTTTTTTTTTTTTTTTTTTTTGAGCCAGGGTCTCACTCTAGCCCAGGCTGGCCTCAAACTCAAATCAGTCCTACCTCAAGCCTTCCAAGTACTGGGATTAAAGGTGTCAGCCACCATGCCCAGATAGATTTGTTTTTAAAACTGATTTGGCGAATATGGTGGTACACGCCTTTAGTCCCAGCATTTAAGAGGCTGAGGTAGGAGAATCACTGTAAGTTCAAGGTTAGCCTGGGACTACAGAGTGAGTTCCAGGTCAACCTGGACTGCAGTGAGACCCTACCTCGGGGAAAAATAAGATTTGAAGTTAAAAGTGCTTGCTTGCAAAGCCTGCTGGTCCAGGTTCAATTCCAAAGCCACTCATGTAGTTTCTAGTAGCAAGAGGCCCTGGTGCCCCCACCCCTTCCCATTTACAAATAAAAGAATTTTTTAAACTGATTTAAAACATGATTTGTTTTTCTTTATAATATGGACTGAAAGGTAAAAGAAAAACTCTTATTTTTTCTTCTATTCCCATTTTTTTGTATGTATATTTTTATGTATGATGTGCATATGTGTGCTTGTTAATATGTGTGAGTGGGTATACACATGACACAGCACTTACGCTGAGGTCATAGGGCAACTTCTGGGTGTCAGTTCTCACCCTCCACTTCATTTGAGGCAAGGTTTCCCATTGTTCACCTCTCCATGTGCCAGGCTAGCTGGTCTGTGAGCTTCAGGTGGAGTCTGGAGTCTCTGCCTTCCTTCTCACTGCAGGTATGCTGGGATTACAGACATCCTCTGCATCATTTCAAGTACTCATGCTTGCATAGCAAGTGCTTTGTCCACTGAGCCGTCCTTCTGTTTTTCTAATGAGATTTGCAGACAGTAAAATTCACCCTTTTTAGAGTACAGTTGGGCAGATTTTGGCCAAAGTATACAATTGGTATCTACCAACAAAAGCAGTGCAGAATAGCTCTGTTACCCTCAGAAATTCTCCCTCCCTCCTAGTTTTGTTATTTTCTGAAAAGTGAAATTAAAGTAGGTGTGTTTTGGCAAAAAAAAAAAAGGAAAGAAAAGAAAAGAAAAAAGGCCCTATTGATGTTTGGCCAGAGATATGCTCAGTGGAGTATGGAAGTTTTTTTCCTGTCCCATGATCTGCTTTAGTCCTTTCAATTTATTTTCTCCTCTTCTGGTTCACTGAGAACAAACTACTGGAGAAAATGTGTTTGGTTTTTTTTTTTTTTTTTCTTTGTATCATGATTGCTTTATTCTGCCTGCCTGCCTGTATGTATGTATATATGTATGTGTGTATGTATTTATTGAGACAGTCTTGCTATGTAGCCTGGACTAGCAAGAATAATCCTTCTGCCTCTACCTTCCAGGTACTGGTGTTATAGATATGCACTGTCAGACCCCAATATAGTTTTACTTTTTTAAAAATAGTATTTTATCAGTCCCTCTTTACCTTTGCTCAGTTAGAAAATTATAAGAACCGTTTGTAATAATATGACAACTAAATAATTAGCCCTGTAATTATAATTGCATTGAGAAAATCTTAAGAAAAAGGAGCAGATCTTCCTGTCCCTGAAGTAGGACTCCAAGGAAACACTTGTTGGAGAAAGGTGGCTTTGTCTTATAGCTTAGTGTAATGTGCTTTTCCTATTTGGTTCTGATTCTTTTCTTACTGACTCCAGCTGACCCCATTGTGCCCTGTAATGAAACCCGGTGGAGCCAGAAGTGGCAGTCATCACGCCCCCTGCGAAGAGCCAGTCTCTCTCTGGGCTCTGGCTTCTGGCATGCCACAGGAAGGCATTCGAGTAGGCGATTACTGAGAGCCATTCCTCGCCAGGTTGCCCAGACCCTGCAGGCAGATGTCCTGTGGCAGATGGGATACACAGGTATGTGTGGTAAGCCAGGGGCTCGCACAGAGTCTGACATCCAGGAAGGTTGTCTTCTGGGTCGCCTAGAGTTGCAGCCCTGTTACCTTGTGCACCTGTCCTTGCTGTTCTTTATATAGTGAACTGGTCCTGTATTTTGACTCTTGATAGGCTTGGTTTCTGTTTCTACCATTGTTTAAATTGTCACCAAGTGTGTCTTATTTTTGTTGTTACCACTTAGCAGGGTAGGTTGTGGGTCCTTTCTTTCTTGTTGGCATGCACAAACCCAGCAGAGCTCACTGCCCAAGCTGCCTTGAAGTCCTGAAAGGGCAGTATCTTCAAAGATGGTCACCTGGATGTGGGCAGTTCCATGAAAGTCTATTTACTTGTGTTTGCAGAGTGACTAAGTGTTGCCTTCTCTTTGTCTCACCTTAAAGTAAGAACTTCTTCACAAAACAAATCCTCTATCAGAAATCTTTTCTCCTCAAAACAAATGGTTTCCAGTTTTACTTGTGCATAGATAAATAATTCTCAAAGCAAAAAACAAACAACAAAAAAAACCAACTTTCATCACACTTAGCCATGTAGATTCTTGCATTTTTTTTCTAGGTGTTTTCTAAAATTTCTCTATCCAACAGTCCAATTGCATATCACATTAATTCAAATGGCTTTTGGGCAGTCTCTGAAACAGACTCATGATTATAGAAAGTGCATACAGAATTTATTTTCCCTAAATTGTGACTAGTTCTGTATGTGTTCAGATTCCACTCTGAAATCCCTAAATAAATGGCTCCCCTTGTCAGTAGGAGTACTTTGCCCTCTGTTTACCATAGGCTGCTCCTTAGGTGTGTGCTTTGTGGGAGCTTTGCAGGGCCTCTGAGGAAAATAGAGGTCACAACCTTCAGACTGAGGAGCCCTGTCAGAGGGAGGAACGAGGTTCTGTTTAGCATTTGTGACAGATGAGAAAGCAACTGGAGAGTTTTTGTTTATCCTTAAGTCTTGTGTCACAGAAAATGATGGCATGCCCCCTGATTCCTCTCCTTTCTTGGTCTTGTCTCAGTCACCTGACCCCCATCTGGCTTACCTACCCTGTTACACTCAGGCCCTAGCTTTCTATAACATTGTTTTCTGTAGCTCCCTCCCATGAAGGAATGTGTTTTATAGACAGAAGAATGATGTCTCCTAATGTGATGGTGCCTTTTCTCCTTGAACTAAGGTGCCAGTGTCAGGGTTGCTGTTTTTGATACTGGGCTGAGTGAGAAGCATCCACACTTCAAGAATGTGAAGGAGAGAACCAACTGGACCAATGAGCGGACGCTGGATGATGGTAGGTTCCAGATAGAATGAGAGTGAGGCACATGACCCAGGAAGTCATCACTCCCCAGTTGGTCCCTGTGCAGACAAGTTTCATAGGCCAGCCTAGGTTGTCTCTGACTTTTGTTTAGACAGAAGTTTTGCTGAAGATCGTAGTTGATGTGAGGGAAAGAAGGAGTACCTGTAGAGTCCTGCACAAAGGAGAACCGGGGTAGTGGTGTTAAGTGGTGGCTATGGAGTGCAGTAGAAGTTCACAGTTGGGCTTTGAGGATGAAGTGTGTGGGCAGTTTGATGGTTTGGAGTATTGTGCCGTGGTGTGCATCCACGGCTGTGTCTCATCAGTTGGTAGTGTTGCACTATGGTATACATTCTTGGCTGTGTCTCATGGGATTTATTGGTCCTTATGGGTACAGGGCTAGGCCATGGCACGTTTGTGGCAGGTGTGATTGCCAGCATGAGGGAATGCCAAGGATTTGCCCCAGATGCAGAACTTCATATCTTCAGAGTCTTTACCAACAACCAGGTAAGTGTTGAAGGGCACTCAAACCTAAAATGAATTGATATTGAAATGTAAATATTTGATTGGACTGGGGAGAAGGCTCAGTCTATACAGAGCTTGCTGTGCAAGTGTGAGGCCCTGAGTTCATTTCCTCAGAACCCACATAAATGAAAAGCATGGTGGTGAGCACCGGTCATCCTAGCACTTGAGAGGCAGAGATAGGTGGGTCCCCAGAGCAAGCTGGCTAGATAGACTAAGCCACAATAGTGAGTTTTGGGATGAGTGTAAGACCTTGTCTCAATAAAAAGGTTGAGGGCTGGAGAAATGGCTCAGAGGTAAAGGGCCCTTGCTTGCAAAGCCTGACATGACAGTCCACATTTGAGTCACCAGAATCCATGTAAAACCAGGTGTGCAAATTGGTGTATACATACGGAATTTGTTTGCTGCAGCAGCCCTAGTGTACCCATACTTACTTTTTTTTGTCTCTCAAATAAATAAAAATATTTTAAAGAATAAAGATAAAAGGCGGAGAATGATAGGGATAACTGATAGCAACCTTTGGCCTCCATATGCACCCGTGTACATGCGAACACATGCAAGAACAGTGAAGCACTGTCACACAGCCACTCGCAGGCAGCACATGCAGTGGACTCCCTCTGTCATATTACATGTGCTGCACTGTCTCCTTGTCCCTCTTGCCTTCTGTGAGGTTTTGTCCTTCTGTTACCACCTTCATGTGCCCACTCCAGTCTTAGAAGACCCCACTCCAAAACCATTGTGTTCAGTGATTCTTTAATTTCTTGTTTATCCTTCACCACTTACCTGAGGCCTCTGGGCCACCATGTCCTAGGTCTTGCCTGATGGAATAATGGTGTGTTAATGTATTGCCTCCTGTGTTTAGTTTATATTGCTGGAGGGGAGAGACTATGTTATAGACCTCTATTTTAGCACCTAGGATTGTGCTGGCCTCTATGAATTTAGAAACTATTGCTTCATCACACTTGGAAACTAGAAAAGGTGGGCAGTGGGTGGGGAGGGGGGTGCTAATGTGTATATGAGCCCAAAACACAACACAGTGATAACAACCTGCCCCTGGCCAGTAGGTTCTCAGCTTACTACTGACCTCTCTGTGATAGTGTTCTATACTGCTTAGTTCTTATACTGCTTCTTGAGGGGTGTGTGTGTGTGTGTGTGTGTGTGTGTGTGTGTGTGTGTGTTTGTTTGTTTGTGTTTAAAGGATTTACTTTTAAAAAGGTAAAAACAATTCTTTGTTATACTTCTGTCTCCTATCTAAACTTATTTGTTCCTTTTTTTTTTTGTTGTTGTTGGTTTGTTTGGTTGGTTTTGAGACAGGCTCTCATTCGAGCTCAGGCTGGCTTCGAACTCAAAGCAGCCCCCCCTCTCTTCAACCCCAAGTGCTGTTACTACAGTTGTGAGCCACCACCCCTAGCTTTACTTGTACTTTATAAACAAAACAACAGCAACAAAAAACTGATGGGGGCTGGGAAAATGGTTCAGCAATTAAAGGCATTTGCTTACAAAACCTGTTGGCCTCAGATCGGTTCCCTTGTACTCATATAAAGCCAGATACACAAAGTGGCACATACATCTGGAGTTCATTTACAGCAGCAAGATGCCCTGGCATACCCAAACTCACTCTCATTGTCTCTCTGCTTGCAAATAAATCAATAAAAATATTAAAACAACTGAAGAGTCATCTACAGAGGAATCTACTTTACATAGGGAAAGTGGGGAACTGGGCATTGACAACATGGTACTATGAAATAACTTATTGCTGCCACATGTCCTTCAGTCTATTTAGCAATGAAAAACGCTAGACAGATACATAAACTCTTCAAAAATGCTTAAGTTAATGGACTGTCTTAAGATGAATCCTTCATAAGATGGGCAGGTTGAAGTTTGAGGTTTGTCCTAGAAGGTATACTGTAAGTAAAGACTATATCCATTGCCCCTGGACCAGCATGGAACACAGCCGCCTTCCTGGGGCCAGCTGCAAGGGTTAAGAACTTTTGGGTATAGTAATTTACATTATTTTTACTTGGGACTTATTTCTGATTTTACATTTTATTTTATTTATTTTTATTTTTATTTATTTGCAAGCAGAGAGATACAGAGAGAGGGGCGGAAAGAGAGAGAGAAAGACTGACCAACTGACTGAATGAGTAACAGGGCTTCTAGTAACTGCAAAGGAACTCCAAATGCATGTACCAGTTTGTGCATCTGGCTTTCATGGGTACTGGGGAATTGAACCTAGGTCCTTAGGCAGTGGAGGCAAGCGCCTTAACCAATGAGCCATCTCTCCAGCCCATGATTTTACATTTTAAGAAGCAAGATACTGAGAGAAATCCATCATGCTTTGAAGTGTATACTTTGCACTCAGAAACAAAAATTGTCATAGCTTTTTTTTCCCTGAAGCTCTCAGAAGGCTGTTTTAATTTCACTAGGTGTCTTACACATCTTGGTTTTTGGATGCTTTCAACTATGCCATCTTAAAGAAGATTGATGTGCTGAATCTCAGCATTGGTGGTCCCGACTTCATGGATCATCCCTTTGTTGACAAGGTTGGTTGAGACATTGCACAAGGGCATTATGTTGGATGATACCCCCAACTTTGCATCATTTCCAGTATCCTGGTGGCTTTTCACCATGGTGGTGACAGTTTTGTGAGAACAGATGGGTTATGACATGAATTTAAGTGACTTGCAACAGAGGGTTGGAGGCCTTAGAAGGAGGTGTTCCTAAGGAGCACCTGGCACCTCCTTGGTGCCTTCTTGCCTACACCTGCATTGTAAGCCTAGATACTGGGCCAGTGTGCTATGTACTGCCCAACCCTGCATCCTTGACACTGTCCTCCTCCAAACATGTCACGTGTCCATTCTGCTTGGGCCAGTGAAGTATTTATAGAAATTATAGGGTTTTGTAGATAGTGACATATTGATTGTTTCAATGGTATTTGTTCATTAACTCAAAGCATGTTGATTGTTTTAGGTGTGGGAATTAACAGCTAACAACGTAATCATGGTTTCTGCTATTGGCAATGATGGGCCTCTTTATGGGTAAGTAGGCCCAAGAAAATAAACTTAAGGATGTTTTTACCTCCTGGACATAAACTGAAAAATTGTCTTCAATCTGTATGTCTTATATCTTTGTTTAAATGTGTCCAAAACTTTCATTGTGAATGTTTTCAATTTGAAAAATAGAATATATAATGAACGCCTGTCCTCGCCACTTCAGCAGTTTCCAAGGCAAGTCAGTCTTCTGATTTGTTTGTTTGTTTTTGTTTTCTTTTTAACTTTTTTTTTAAATAATTTAGAGGTTTAAGGTTCACCCTACCCCCCAAAAAATAATAAGGAAGCTGGGCATGGTGGTACACACCTGTAATCCCAGTACTTGGGAGGTAGAGGTATGAGGATCAGGAATTCAAGGCCAGCCTTGGCTATGTATTGAGTTCTAAGCTATTCTGGACTACATGAGAACCCGTCTTAAATACAGTAAAACAATAATCGGGACAGTGGATCTGTTTGGAAGATAGGAATTCTGAATATCTTTTGTGTGTACAGCATAATGGGTTAATGGATAAAGTGCCTGCCTGCCTTTCTAGGAAGAGCAGGTGTGAACATTGTGAAACTCATGAGGGGGGTCCTGGGGGCCTAAGGAGGACATGGATAGTACCTTGTGGGGATGACAGATCAGTGAGGAGAGCAACAGAAAACAGTCACACAGTGTGCCCTGGGCTGCTTGTTTTGAGGCATACATTTCCTACTGACACATATACAGCCTACCAGCAAGTCTGACTCCAGATATTGGTTTTCTTTCTACTGGTAGCTCTGATTTTTATTCTGTAGGTAACATTTATAAATACTCTGCTGCAATGTTTCTGGAGTAGGCTGCTTGTCATCCTCAGTTACTGAGTGCTCAGAATGGGTGCAGTTTGGTAATAAGACAGTTTGATATTACCACAGAGAAGAGAGAAGACGTTAGAGGATATGCTCCATGTGCCATGGGACAGTGGGAAAAGAGGCAACACACACTCGGCATCTGACTTGGATATCTTGGGAGTGCCTGCTGAGTGAAGGCAGGCTGTCCAAGGACAAGTAGAACTCATGCAAAGTGTCCAGGGCCTTAATGTATATGAAGTTGGTGTTTATGTAGGTCAGAAAACATGAATGCTGGCAGTTGTGTGGTGGCAGCCTGGTGCAGCAAACCATCCCCTTGCAAGAGGCCCAAGGTTCTGGGGATTTAGTGGTTTCAGCACTGTGTGCTGTGATTCATAAGGATAAGTAGCATGAACTGCCTAGCCATACCTCCTCTGTAAAAACACCAGCTGTTGAGGAATCTGATGTCAGGTTATCTTTTTTCCTTTCATATGATCCTTCTGTTGCCACTTCTCCCATTTTTGACATGCCCACCTATTCATTTCAGAGTGAACCAGATAGTCATTTTCCTAGCCCCTTTCCTTCCTTTAGTCTTACTTTGTTATGGCACTTCAGCATGGACAGGAATGGAAGCAGGTGTGACCAGACAGGTTTCTACCTGCCCCATCCAGGCTGAGGACTTTCCTTCTCTGAGTCTCAGCTCCCTGCCTGTCCCAGGGAGACAGGCCTGTTCTTGAGGTGGTAGGCACAGGAAGCTAACCCACAGGAAAGCCTAGTGAAGGAATGCATGCCATGAGTTGTCTCCTGCTTCCTTTATCTGTTTCTGCTGCTCAAACATATTGTAGCAATTTTTTTTTCAACTTTTCATTGACAGCTTCCATAATTATAGACAATAAACCATGATAGTTCCCTTCCCATCCCATTTCCCACTCTCAAATCCACTCTCCATCATATCCCCTCCCTCTCTCAATTAGTCTATTTTGTTTTTATATCATCATCTTTTCCTCCCATTATGAAGGTCTTGTGTAGGTAGTTCGGACACTGTGAAGTCATGAATATCAAGGCCATTTTATGTCTGGAAGATTGCTTTGTCCTACCCCTCCTTTGGCTCTTAACAGTCTTTCTACCACCTCTTCCGCAATAGACCCTGAGCCTCAGGAAGTGTCATAGAGATGTCCCAGTGCTGAACACTCCACTGTCACTTCTTCTCAGCACTATGGTCTCTTTTGAGTTATTCCAGTGGTCACTGCCATCTGAAAAGAGAAGCTTCTCTAGCTGAAAGTGAGAGTAGCATTAATATATGGGCGTGCACATTTTTTAAAAAAGTGCTCATAAGGTAGTTTGGTGGGCATAATATGCATTTAGCCAGACAACAGCAGGCATTACTTCCCTAGGGTTCATGATCTCACCCACCATAGGCTTTTGACTAGGTTTTCAGTACCAGGCATGTATTCCCTTCCATGGCGCAGGCCTCCAGTCCAATTAGAGAGCAACTATTCCCCCACAATAGACAGTCACTATTGCCCCAGTTGGTACCTTTGGCCTGGCTGGCCAATTTTAAGGCTTGAAAGGATTGCTGTATTCAAGTATTTACCATTGCTTAATGGAGAAATCACACTTCTAGGTTTTCAAGAAGATACTCTAGCTGAAATTGGCAGATTTTTCCTGAAAAGTATGAGGGAGAAAACATTTTAGGGTTTGTAGTCAGTCTCTGCTACTGCTTACCTCTGCCGTTGGCAATGAGGAAATCAAAAACAGGTGGCTCACTTAATTTGACCTATCAACACAGTTTGTCAACTCTAGTCAGGTCTAGTCCTCTCATGCCTCCAGTAGAAACGGTTTCAGGCTCCCACTACTATCCCTGTTGTTGATCCTCCTGGTCATACTTGTCTGTGTTCTCCCATGCTGTGACATTCTGACTGCCCTGTCACATGCCAGTTGCCTTCCTGAAACACAGTAGCTTTTGTGGGAAGTCACCTCTGATAGCTTCTAATCAACAAGTTATGAATTTAGAACAAGAAAAGGAAAATCTGGAGAGGAAGACCCCATCTCAGCTTAATTGTGTCCTTAGGTACACATGCAGACCTAAGCATCTGCTATCTCGTGCAGCAGTGGCAGTTGGCATGTGACTCATCCCTGGGTCCTAGCTGGTGTTGGTTATGTCTTTAACAGCTTAGGCAAAGGAGGGCTGCTCCCAGTGTGTATCCTCGACCCCATCTTCCTCACCAGTAGCATTCTCTTTCCCTCCCTCTCCCTGTCCTGCACCCTTGACCCTCTGAGACTGGTACAAGCAAGTGTGCAGCTGCAGCTCCCCCCTCCCCCTTTCAGTACCTACAGTGACTATTTCTCTGCCTGGCCCTCTTGATGCCTTTCTTAGTTTGTTTTTTTTTAAATATTTTATTTATTCCTTTTTCAAGCAGATAGATACAGAGAGAGAGAGAGAGAGAGAGAGAGAGAGAGAGAGCGAGAGAGAGAGAGAGAGAACACAAGACCCACCTTGTGGGTCTGGCTTATGTGGGTACTGGGGAATTGAACCGGGAGCCTTAGGCACTGGAGGCAAGTGCCTTAACCACTGAGCCATCTCTCCAGCCCACCTATCTTAGTTTTTAAGTATTGAAAACAGTTTGTTAAAGGAATGACAGGTCAAGGGAGGTGGGAGGGAGATGATCTGCTGACTTTAGTGGGAGGTGCTGCCAGCTATTTCTGTTAACCTCTGCTCTTTAGTTTCATGGGAATGTGCCGGCTTCTAGCACCAGCTAATGCAGAACCTTCCTTCCTGCTTCTTCTGAATGTCCACCTGTTAGCAAGGCCAGTATGGATGGATGTAGTTTGAAGTCCCTTATTAAAAAGCACACACCTTTAATCCCAGTACATGGGAGGCAGAGGCCCATCCAGAGACTACCCAGTGAATTCCAGGGCTAGAGTGAGAACCTACCTTGAAAAACAAAACAACAAAAAGCACATACTCTAGGATCTTGTTCTTGCTACTTGTATCTTAAGTCACTGAGAATCAGTTGTAGTTAGAGGAATTGTCAGTTTTTCTTGGTAGGGGAGCTATAACATAAAAAGCTTAGCTATGCAACCTAGTAACTATTTTCTACTTTTGAATCAGCTTCATCTTGACTGTGTAATTTAATCCTTTTTGTTCTTACTCATTTTACTATAGCTTTTTTTGCAGATCTAATGCCCTTGAGGTCTGGGAGGGAATGGCCTGGTTTTTCCTGGTTTGTGTTTCTCCTCCAAGGGGTCAAGATCACAATGGAAGAGTAGCTGTTCCCTCATTCTCTGAGGAAATGAGATGTACTTCAGGAGGTCTGACTGTGGTGATGCAGATGTGTGGATGTGTTGTCTTCCCAAATGGTTGGGGGGGTGCAGAAATATGTTTGAAACAACTCAAAGTGGTATAGGAATGTATAACTAGGTGAAGAACTAGGGAAGTTCGGGGCCAAGAGAGATTGGGGAGCCTAGTGCTGAGGGAAGGGAAGCCTCAAATTTGAACCATCCTTGTATGATAGTGTAGGAAAAGGGGAGGAAAAAAGGGTATTCTATTGTGAGGACATGAGAACCTTGGCATTTCACAGAGTGACTCTGAGAAGCATCAGTCTGTCAAATCTATACAAGTCTTTGACAGAAGAAATTAAAAAATAGCCCTGGATTTTTAATTTTTTTTAGGGAGTATTTGCTTTTATTTGAATTACTCATTTAAAATCATTCTCTTCCCTTTTTTTTTTCTTTTTTTTTTTTCCTTTTTTTTTCTTTTGTATGTCTCAATTTAGCACTCTGAATAACCCTGCTGATCAGATGGATGTGATTGGAGTGGGTAGCATTGACTTTGAAGATAACATCGCCCGCTTTTCTTCCAGGGGAATGACTACCTGGGTATGCTTTTCTATATTAGTCTAAATGTGGCTCATGGAATCTTTGATCTAAGAGCCCTGAGGTGTATTTTTCAGTGTACAGGTAGAAAAGTAGCCAGAGCTTTTGGGTGTGTGCCCCTTGTAAGGACAACTCTTGAGGCTCCTTTGGCACTGGTCATTTTAGTCCAGTGAGTCAAGCCCCTGTGAAGGTCATTGGTCAGTTTTTAGGAGCGTTTCCCAATTTTTTTCCTTTTCTATAAGCAACTCATTTGTTCTAACCAGAAAGATATTAGCTTTCTTCAATGCAAGCTGGCCTCAAGTCAGAGCCCATGCGATGATGTCACTCAATGGTAGAACACTTGCCTGGCATGTGCTAGGTCCTGGGTTCTATCCTTAGGATCAGTCCCTAATACTAAAAGAAAAGAAAAAGAAAAAAATAAATAAAAGCCCAGTAAGAACAGATTAATATCAACTCACTAATGTAGAAGATTTAGTTTCACAAAATTTAAATGTTTCCAACCAGTTAATAATTCAGCTTCACGGGGTTTGGTTATGTGGCCAGTTTATCCTCTTTTACCCAAAACAAAGTTTGATTCAAGATTAGACACTCCTGCAGAGTAGCTCTCAGGGACTTGAAATTTTTTAAAAATATTTTATTTATTCATTTTCAAGCAGGGGGGGGGAGAGAGAACACCAGGGCCACCACCTTGTGGATCTGGCATATGTGGGTACTGGGGAATTGAACCCGGGGCCTTAGGCACTGGAGGCAAGTGCCTTAACCAATGAGCCATCTCTCTAGCCCGAGGGACTTGAATTTTTGAGGTGTACCTGCCTTTAGTGTTCTTCAGGGTCAGGTAATTTCTTGGTGCTCCGAGCTCTCGAAGGTCTTGAGAAGGCCCTAGAAAGATACACAACTTTCTGAGAACACTTGGACCTTGTCTGCCCTGCAGCACTTTATGAGCCTCAGTACCATGACAGTGTGGGCTCCTGATCCCTCCCATCAGCTTCCAGTGCTCCGTGCCTTGCACACTAAATGCCGCCTGCTGGAACTGCCACATTTTCTTGACACCATGATTCAGTAGACCCTACTCTGAGTCAGGTCTGCACTGTGCTGTGTGTCTTCTCTGTTCCCTTGCTGTCAGGTAGTCGGAAACAGTGCATCTGTCGGTGTCAGTTAACGCTCCCCGTGTATGCACTTTAACTGAACTGTGATGTGATGTCTTGCCCTTAGTCTTTATCAAGGGCTTGTTTTTCAGTGACATTTAGGAAATGTTCCTGAATTATCTACAGAACTATGGCTGATGTCTTTACTCTACACCTGCATAAACGGGTCTACATTACTTTAATGATTGATCACCAGAAAAGGGTTTTCACTTCAAATTGGTGTACTTTTTCTCTACAGACTATAAAGCCTTAGCCAGGCATGGTGGCCCATGCTTATCATTCTAGCACTTAGGCTGAGACAGGAAGATCATAAGTTTGAGACCAGCTTATGTTACATAGCAAGACCTTGGAGAGAGAGAAGAGTGGCAGGGAGAAAGAATATAAGATCCTATTATATTTCTCTTTTTGGCCAATTTTCCAGAAACTAAAAAGAATATGAAGTTAGAATCTTCCTGTAAATTAGTCCCCTGTACAGTAATCTTAGTCATCCTGAATGGTTTCTTATTCCCATTTAAAACAACCATATGTCTTTTCTCCTTATAAAGAAATATATTTGGTTTACTTTCTAATTTTCAGTTTTATTTTCCTAATATTTTTTATTCCTGGTACTGGGGATTCACACATGCTAGGCAAGCATTCTTTTTTTGTTTCTCTCCTCAAGGCAAGCACTCATCACTGAGCTATACACCCCAGCCTTTAGAGATGATTTCTTCTCTTGTGATAAAGATAATAACTGGTTTTTGGTTTTAGCAGCTATTAAAATATTAGCAAAATTAAATTTCTTATTTTCTAGCCTTGATGTTTTATTTGTTTTTATAAAACATACAAAAATTATTTTCTACATTATCACCCAAAGCTTGCTTTTGGTTTACAGTGAATTTCAGACTCAAATCAGTACCTTCCTCAGATGAAACTGTTGCAATCTCTTCTCGTTATATTCACCCTACATGTCTGGACAGTGTGTGTGATGGGAAACTAAACTACTCTTGCTTGTTTATAGGAGCTACCAGGAGGCTATGGCCGTGTGAAACCTGACATTGTCACCTACGGTGCTGGAGTGCGGGGTTCTGGTGTGAAAGGGGGCTGCCGAGCACTCTCGGGGACCAGTGTTGCCTCTCCAGTGGTTGCAGGCGCTGTCACCTTGTTAGTGAGGTAACTACACAGCAGAGCATGCTGGAGGCTCGAGGTGCAGCAAATCTGCCCTGACTGTTCCTATTTCTCTGTTGAGAGGTGGGGTCCCCTCTGTTAGGGTTAGGCAACTTGTGTAAGGCAGAGTGAGCCAGAAAGCCTCGGCAGGAAGGACAAGCAGTTGCTGTCCCTCCCATGGCTGCGTTTTGAAATAGGTTTATGTGCCAGGGCTGTGCTTTGTTCTCCAACAAGTCTATCAGGCAGGGAACAGAAAGTATGTGAATTTCCTTGCTATATCTTCTGTTTACTTGGCAATACATATTTTTTCTTGGTAAATACATTTTACTGTGTAAATTTGCTGTATATACATGGGATGGTTTATGGCCAGACCACTCTGAACGCGCCTGATCTTGTCTGTATGTACATGGGATGCACATAGAGAGTAAAAGGTTTCTACTGTGAAGCAATGTAATGTCCATTGTCATGGCAGCAGTTCACCTTCAGTGAATGAGCTAAGGCCATGTCAAGCTAGTTAGACACCAACAGCCAGCCCTCCTTTATGACTGACAAGTTTTTTTTTTAAATTTTTTAAATTTTATTCATTTTCAAGCGGGGGTGGGGGGAGGGAGGGAGAGAGAATGCACCAGCCCTTGTGGGTCTGGCTTATGTGGGTCCTGGGGAATTGAACCTGCGGTCTTAGGCACTGGAGGCAAGTGCCTTAACCACTAAGCCATCTCTCCAGCCCCATGACTGACAAGTTTTGCTGTGCCATTCATTCTGTCCTGTTGAATCTCCTATGTTAGAACAGATCTCAGTAATTGGCCCTTCCTTGTACAGTTAATTAGAAGAAAGTTCCCAAATGTAGAATTGAAGCTCACCTGCTCTTTTAGTTAGATGGGCCATGTTGACTTATCCTCACAGTTAGAAAAAAGATGTTAATGCATTTTCCCCTGAAATAAATCTTAACTTTTTCTGTCCTTGTGTTTGTTGAGGTCTAATACCTCAACAAACACAAAAACTACACATTTGAAATTTATATTCTATGCTAATTTAAAAATTAAGTGAATTACGTGTTTATTTTCGCTTCTAATGACAGAGATTATCTTATTAATAGTCTTTGATAAAAGGAGCTATCTGCCTCTTGCCTGCCTTCCCTTCCAAGTCAAAGCCAAATTCATTAAAATGTTGACACTGGCCAGAGACTAGCCCATGTGCCTGCTAGATACAGTGCCTGCTTCCTCCCACTTGGGTCGTTCTTCCCTACGTGGCATGAAATGAAGTAAAGAGAGCAGAAGGCAGCCTTACACTAGCCTGGCTCACTTGCACTTTTCTATTTGCCAAGTACAGAGATTGGGTGGGGGGCCTCTGCTTATACTGCTATGGGTTTTTAAACAGAAAACACTGGTCCATTTTTTCAAGGTTTCCAGCTTTGCTGTAGAGCCAGTTATCTGTCTACTGCAAATGAGTAGATTGATGAGGAAGCTGTATTGCCATTCCAGGTGGTAGTTCTCAGCATCAAGGAAGCTTTCAGTCCCCTCCCAGGATGTCATTGTGATGATTTAGAAGTGGTAATGGCTTGACCTCAGCCTTTGGTTTTGCTCTATAAGCAGGAAGTGGAGGAAGCTTATTGACCTATAGCTGCTAGCAGTGCTTTTATTAATTAATCCTGGGGCTGGAAAGGTAGCACAGCAATGAAAGGCACTTATTTGCAAAGCCTGTCTTCCTAGGTTCAGTTCCCCAGTTTGTTTGCAGTGGCAAGAGGCTCTGGAGTGTCCTTACTTTTTTTCCTCTCTTCCCTCCCCCCCCCCAATAAAAATATTTTTTAAAAAATTGATCCTGGGCTGGGGAGATGGCTTAGTGAATAAAGCACCTGCTATGCAAACATGAAGTCCAGAGTTTGGATCCTCAATACCCACATAAAACTCTAGATATGGTAACATGGATCTGTAATCCTAGTGCTTCCTTAGCTGGATAAGAGACAGGAGGATTCCTAGAAACTTTCAGGCCTGCTAGCAGGAAAAAACATTAGAGACAAGGTGGAAGGGGAGGACTGACAATGTCATCTGACCACACATCTGCTGTGACATGCCCCAGGCCGCCATACAGAGATATTTTTTTTTAATGTTTTTATGTTCTTGCCTCCCGTAATCTGTATGGTTGATTTATTCAGATTATCAGGAAACTATTCTTCATAAATTTGGCATAAATGGGCATGAACCTACAGTCATTGTTCAGAAGAGCTGCTTGGAAGATTAGTGAGTAGCACAAGTACAGCCGTGAGGATAGGATTCTCAGCTTGCACGAGCTCCATGCCAGAAGTTCTGTTAGATGGAAAACCAGACTGCAGGCTACACGTTAGCTGTTTTGCAGATTAGAGATAGTCTGTTTTCATCCTTTTACTGAGAGAAAAATGAGCAAATTACTCGATTTCATCCCCAGCACAGTCCAGAAACGTGAGCTGCTGAATCCTGCCAGTATGAAGCAGGCC
Source organism: Zapus hudsonius (assembly GCA_004024765.1). Taxonomy (NCBI): domain Eukaryota; kingdom Metazoa; phylum Chordata; class Mammalia; order Rodentia; family Dipodidae; genus Zapus; species Zapus hudsonius. The sequence goes on from PVHP010005471.1 coordinate 32,405, forward strand.
CTGATCGCGTCAGCCCGGAGGCTTCCTGGTGTCAACATGTTTGAACAAGGTCATGGTAAGCTGGATCTGCTACGAGCCTATCAAATTCTCAACAGCTACAAACCACAGGCAAGGTAGGTGTGCTGGCCTTCTCATTGGGCCTTTCCCTTCCCTCATGAATGCTATGCTTCAGAGCACTGGCACCAATGTCCCCAGCACTCAGTTGGGAGATGCTGCTGCTGCCGCCACCAGCATTGCCCAGGAGAGCACTCACTGAGGTTCTGTTACCTTTAACATAAGTGGTGAAAGAAAACAGTGTCCATTTGTTTAACTTACTGAAACTTTTGAAATAAGCCTAGGTTTATAGAAATTTTGAAAAGAGTAGAATTCTCATATACTGTTTGCCCAATTTCCCCTTGTTTACTTTCTTATATTAAAAATATTGAGTATCTATTTATACTTAATCTTAATATTTCTCATATACTTAAGAAGTCTTAATATTAATCTTAATGTTTCTTAAGATTCTCTGATCTATTTGAAAAAATTGACTTTAATTTTTATTTATTTGAGATATACAGAGAGGGTGAGTATAGATAGTCATCCACCAGGGCTTTCTGCTATGGCAAACAAACTCCAGAAGCATGCACCACTCTGTGCATCTGGCTTTACATGGGTACTGAGGAATCGAACTTGGGAAGTCAGGCTTTGCAAACAAGTGCCAGTATTTAATACTGAGCCATCTCTTCAGCCCCTGAAATGTGTTCTTGGGTGTGATATGAGGTATGGATATAATTTTTTTAACTTACTTGATGTGTGTGCACATAGGTGTGTGTTCATGAGTGGAGTTACACACATGCCACAGAGCTCATGTGGAGGCAGAGGACAGCTTTCAGGTGTGTCCTTTAACCTTCCGCTTCACTGAGTCTCTTAGTGTTCACCCACTCCTTTGGTGAGCTTCTGGCTTTTACAGGAAGGATCCAAACTCAGGTACTCAATAGTTGCAAGGCAAGTTTCTTATCTACTGAACAAACTTTCTATTCCTATAGATACAATTTTATCTTTTGCCAGATGGCCACCCATTTATTACAGCTCTACTTAAAAAAAAAAAGTCTGCCATTGCCTCAGTGACTTGAGATACCATCTTTATTTTATACTAAGCTTTCATATATGTATTTAGATCTGTCTCTGAGCTGTCTGTGCCAGTCCACATGACAATACCACACTGTTTTCATAATAAAGCTTTATAGTGTTTTTTAATGTTTGATAAGGAATGGCTATTCTTGAATGCTTGATTTGTTTGTTTTCATTGTGTAGATGCTTCTATCAACTTAATCTCATTCCATGAAAAGTTTGGTTAGCATTTTATTTAGTTATAGCAAGTTTAAATTGAACTGAGAAGAGATTTTTATATTTATTTATTTGTCTAAGGGCAGAGAATGTTTGCATTTGCTCAAGGCTTTTGTGTCTCTACATTTGGCTTCCTGTACGTTTCACACATTGTTAAGTTTAAGTGTTTTATCTTTTTATTGTTAATATATATAGATGGGGTTTTCTAGTACGTCCTCTAGTTAGTTGATAGTATTTCTTTGTGTTAATTTTATATCCTGCTATCTTGTGAGTTTCAGTTCTCTTAATTGGTTCTCTAGTTTTCCAGATATACTAGTGTGTAATTGGAAATGGAGATAGTTCTGTGTCTTTCTTCCCAATTTTTAAGTTTTGGTCAGACTTATTGGTGTAGGTCTGTGAACCCTGCTACTTGGGAGGCTGAGGCAGGGGGATCATAAGCTCAAGGCCAGCCTGGGGAACTTAGTAGGTCCTTTCTCAAAATAAAAAGTACAGAATAGGGCTGGGGAGATGGCTCAGCAGTTAAAGGCACTTGCTTGCAAAGCCTGATGTCCCAGGTTTGATTCCCCAGTACCCACATCAAGCCAGATGCACAAAGTGGTGCATGTGCTGTTTGTTTTGCAGTGGCAGGAAGCCCTGGCATACCTATTCTCATTTTCTTTCTACCCCCACCCTCTCAAATAAAAAGTACAAAATAATTAAGCTGGATATGATGATACACCCCTATAATCCCAGCACATGGGAGGCAGAAGCAGGAAGATTGCTCAGAGTTCAAGGCCAACTTAGTCTATAGAGTTCAGGCCTGCCAGGGTTACATAGGGAGATTCTTAAAGAACAGAAAAAAGAATAACAAGAAAGGGGTGAGTGAGGAAGAAGGGAGGAGATTGGAGATGCAGCAGGGTGTACAGCACTTGCTTAGCATGTATGAGCCTCTAGGTTCAATCTACAGAACTGCCAAAAACAGATTAAAAAAGAGGAGAATGAAGACAAGTCTTAAGCCTTCTTTGATTTCTTCTGTCTAGTTGCATTTGCTAATGTTGGATAGCAGTAGAAATAATGGGCATCCCTGTTTGTTCCTCAGTCAGTGGAGATGCCTTTTGCATTTCTTCATTAAATCAATTGCTGACTTTATGACTAAAGTATATAAAGTTCATCATAACAAATTACTGCAATTATTGTTTTCTGGAATGCTTGTCATTAGTGTTGTTTTTTTTTTTCAGCATCTGTAGGATAATCCTAGTTTAGATTTATTAATCTAACATTGATAGCTTTCCTGATACGGAACCAATCTTATAGTTCTGAAATAAATATTATTTAATCATGGTATGTTTTCTTAATGTAGCATTGAATTATTAATAATGATTTCTTAGTTGAATCATATTAGTTGGATTAAACTGTTTTCAGAGCACAGGTACCACTTTGCTGACTCACACAATTGTAGTCACATGGCCAGTTACTTATTTTTCATGTTGTATATGTATATGTGTGTATATGTATTTGTGTATGTGTCCTTTTGTGTGTGTGTGGGGGGGGTGCATGTATGCATGTGGAGACCATGGAGAAACCAAGACAGCATCTCTTAAGGGCCTGGGTGGAGGAGTTCACCAATTGGGGTAGAATAGTTGGCCAGCAAGCTCCCAGGTGTGTTCTTTCTCCACTTCCCTAGTGCTGGGATTGCAGGTGTGAGCTACCACATGTAGTATTTTACATGGGTGCTGGGGCTCGACCTCAGGTCCTCAAAACACTTTACTAATTGAGCTATCTTCTACGGCCATTCTTGGGATTTTTTTAAACTAGGTGGTATCAAAATGTGACACATGTTGAGGAAGGGAGGGGAAAAAAGGAAAAAAATGTGATACATGTTGACTATAACTCCCCACAAAAGTTAGTATATCCATAAAAATGTTTGGATTTTTCTGTAGTAATTGAGTTGACGCAAATAAATCTTCCTTATAATGTGTAGTTGATATTCAAGATAGGCTATCCTCAATAAGGTGAAGCAGTGAAGCAGAGCACATACCCATTGTGCACAGGCGCAGTTTTACCTGATATTCCAAGGGCAGTCAGTCATCTTTGGTCCTGTCCTGTCTGATGCAGTGACTTCCTGTACATCTTCTCACTTGCACATAGGTGACACTGGTGCTGTGCTGGGAGAGATGTTGATCCAGCATGGATACCTTGCAGATGAAACTTAAGAAAGTACAATATTGCTGTGTCAGCAGCTCAGCCAGTCCCAGGACCACTTCAGGCTCAGCACTTTGCTAGGACGTAGGGGACTCAACTATGTATTACTGTAGAGGGACCTTCTTTCTGTAAGAGAAAAGGACCTGAGGGGCAAAGGGGTGTGAAGTCCAAACCTAAGCTTTCTAGATTCCCCCCTTCTGCCCATCCCCTAGCAGCAAACTGTAACACATATATGTGTTTCTGCCTAGGAGAGCCCCCACCCTACCCCCCCTCACACACACACCCATCACCAGTCCAAGGTTTCCATTAGGACTGGCTACACATTCTTCCAGCTGTAGTAACTACCAAAATTCCAGATTGCCACAGGCAAGAGGTGTTTACTGTGTATCATCATCACACTTTTTACCACAGTCTGGGTGGCTGCACAGGAATCTTCCAGAGCCAAGCTCCTGGTGGTCAGGACAGCCCTGCAAGCAAGCTCTCTAAAGTGCAGCTTGTTCCCAGCTTCCCTCTTGCTCTCCAGTGTGGTCTACTCTAACACTGTGTTTTGTTTCAGTTTGAGTCCCAGCTACATTGACCTGACTGAGTGTCCCTACATGTGGCCCTACTGCTCCCAACCCATCTATTATGGAGGAATGCCGACAATTGTTAATGTCACCATCCTCAACGGCATGGGAGTTACAGGAAGAATTGTAGATAAGGTAAAACTCTCTGATGTATTGGTGACTTAGATGTGGCCCTGATCTTTATGCCTTAATTCTTTCTCCTGAAGTTAAGAAAGGAAAGATGCTTTTTTACCTGGCTGAGATACAAAATGATTGCAGGTCATAGTACAGAAAAGGCAAGGCATAAATTAAGGAACCAATTTTACTTTCTGCCTTTGGCATCTTGAGTTTGACTCCTCAATTGCATTGATTTTTCAGTACTATCGCAGCCCAGTTTAACTCTTTAATGAGCCTTAATGGGCCTTTTTTAGAAAGGTATGTTTTTTTCAAATTTTACTTTTACACTTTTCTGACATTATCACAATGATAAGGAGTAGGGCAGGCATAGAAAATTTAGTTTCAGTCCTAGCACACCAACACAGACACTGAACATACTCTTTACTAATCTTGATCAGAAATCTCTTTGTTGTCTTTGTGTGGAGGGCAAAAATTTACCATCTCTTTTTCAGTTCTTATTGTAAGCATACAAACATGTACCAGTGTACTTTTAATGCTTGTTTAAAATAATGGTGAATTATTGGATTATAGTTTGCTTACTGTTTGCCTTTGTTTGAACAACTAGGTGGCTATCAACTATAAACATTCTACTATCTTTGCATGTCTAATTTTATTTTCTGAATTATTTCCTTAACAACCCACAGGCTACTTAATTACCTATGCATAGATTCCATCTTGCCCAAGTTATTAGCATATTGCTCAAAAGCTAATTTAGGCCATTTAGGAATTAAGTGCCTTCCCCACCTCCATGTTTTCTCTTCTTGCATTTCACCTCACCCTTGGCTTGGTTTCTTTTTCTGTAGCCTGACTGGCAGCCCTATTTACCACAGAATGGAGACAACATTGAAGTGGCTTTCTCTTACTCCTCGGTGTTATGGCCTTGGTCAGGCTACCTGGCCATCTCCATTTCTGTGACCAAGAAGGCAGCTTCCTGGGAAGGCATTGCCCAGGGCCATGTTATGATCACAGTGGCTTCTCCAGCAGACGTGGAAGTAAGGACATGTTTTTCTTTACCTTTTATCAGCTTTTGTCAGGAAAGGAGGAGGGGCAGGCTCAATGCTGAGAGGGTCTCTAAAGGACAGTTGGCAGTTGATGGGATTTACCTTGATGGCCATGAGTGATGGTCGAGGGTTTCCAAAGCAGCTGTATTTAAACTCAACTCTACACTGCTTGTCTTGTTGTTGTCTCAAAGCATAGAGTTGTGGCATGGGCCAGATTTTAAACTCAGTATTAGTGTATATGAAACCTCTCAGGAAGGAAATGCAGGGTCAATTCTGCCTGACTCAAAGTGCCATGAATTTTAAGTCCTCAACTGTTTGGATTTGAATGGTAATCATGACACATGAATATTTACTATTATTGCATGTTCTTGTTTTTAAATTATTTAGGTTAAATTAGTAAGTTATAAGGACTTTTTTTAAGGCTGGTATGATGGTACACACTTGCAGTCCCAGCATTCCAGGACTCCTGGCTGAAGGATCCTGAGTTTGAGGTCCAGCTGGGCTCTACATAGTAAGACCCTATCTCAAAAAGGGGGGGATATAATGGGAAGAATATTTAGGATTCTGTAACCTGAAATTCTAAGAGGTTTCCCTGGGAAAGTGGGTATTTCAAGTTTCTGGGTTTCTTTTTAGTCAAAAAATGGGGCAGAACAGACTTCAACAGTAAAGCTCCCAATTAAGGTGAAGATAATTCCTACACCTCCTCGGAGCAAGAGAGTTCTTTGGGATCAGTACCACAACCTCCGCTACCCACCAGGCTACTTCCCCAGGGACAACTTGCGGATGAAGAACGACCCTCTGGACTGGTAAGCAGCTGCCTTGCATGGACATGCTTCACCCCTGATCCTTCCACACGGGAGACCCTGTCCCTGCCACTGTAGAGGGGTCATAGATAGGCTCTGAAGAGACTCGGACTTCTCCTTAGAAGCGTTCATAAGAATAACTCAATTGTGTTGTGAAACATCATTTTTAAAAATAAATTTATATGTATCTGTGCACGCTAGGATCTTTTGCCACTGGCAACTTGCTGTAAATTTACATGGGTGCTGGGGAATTAAACCTGGGCCAGCAGACTTTGCAGAAAGCAAGCACCTTTAGCTACTGTGCCATCTCCTCAATTCTTCCTTTTTTAAGTTTTTTTTAAAAATAGTTTTAATTATTCTATTTTCCTGACCTCTCTCATCGAGTCAATCAGCAAATCTGATGAGTCCCACCACCAGGCTGTGTCCCCAGTTCTTCCATGTGTAGCCTTCCTCTCTGCTCCCAGTTGAGGGTCTGGATCACATCCATGTCCTCCCAGCAAGCTTTTCTGCTATTCTTATTTCCGTAAGTTCTCCTGCATAGCAGATAAGGTGAGCATATGAAAAGATGAATTCTATTGTAGTTTGCTTCACATTACCCATTCACTCCTCATTCCGACTTGTGCAACCACATGATGACCCTCCCAGAGCTGGGGCTGCTTCCCTTCCTGGCCCCTCCCACACTCTACCTGGGTCAGAGGTCCCACAGGGTATCTTGGGTACCTTTCTTTTGGCTCAAAAACCAGACTCATTTCTGTCTTGGTTTTTATAATGAAGTTTAGGTTACATGTCAAAAGTAAAGGGAAGAAGGGCTGGAGAGATGGCTCAGCAATTAAGGCTCTTGCCTGCAAAGCCTAACAAACTGGGTTCAATTCCCCCAGTACCCATGTAAAGCCAGATGTACAGGGTTGTGCGTGCATTTGGAGTTCATTTGCAGTAGCTGGAGGCCCTAGTGTACTCATTTGCACATGTGCCCTCCTTCCCTTCCTCTTCCCCTCCCTCTCTATGTTTGCAAGTAAATAATTTTTTTTAAGTGAAGGGAAAGAGAGACATTGAAATATATGACCAGGGCACTGTAGGATCATATTTGTCTTTTTTTGTTGTTTGTTTGTTTGTTTGTTTGTTTTTTGAGGTAGGGTCTCACTCTAGCCCAGGCTGACCTGGAATTCACTATGTAGTCTCAGGGTGGCCTTGAACTCATGGTGATCCTCCTACCTCTGCCTCCCAAGTGCTGGGATTAAAGGTGTGTGTCACCACGCCCAGCTGTCTTTTTTTTTTTTTCAATTATTTATTTGCAAGCAGAGAGACAGAGAAGAGAAAGTGAGAATGGGCACATCACTAGCCACTGCAAAAGAACTCCAGATGCCCGTACCACTTTGTGCATCTGGATTTATCTAGGTACTGGGGAATTGAACCTGGGTCATTAGCCTTTCAAGCAAGCACCTTAACTGCTAAGCCATCTCTCCATCCCGATATTTGTCTTTTTAAAACTATTTATTTATTTATTTGATGGCGAGAAGAGAGAGAGAATATGTGAATGAACTCCAGATATATACACCACTTTGTACATCTGGCTCTACGTGTGCACTGGGGAACTGACTTTGCAAGTGGGCACCTTTAACCACCATTTCCCTAGAAGGCAGATGGCAGGGCTCAGATGAGGGGCAGATGAATAGGAATGGTGAAAGCTGATAGCAGAGTAAGGCCATGAGCCTTCAAAGGAGCCTATAGCAGTGCTTGGGAGATGGGCTCTGGGTTTTTCTGCTGTGCATCTGGGCAGCTATAGTGTGTGCAGAGGGAAAGTGGACACAGTTGGGAGGAAAAAAAGGGAAAGGTGATACCAGGTATGTATGATGCAAAAGTTGTATGCTTACCCCACAGTGTATCCAGTCAGCTTCTTTATCTCCCTATGGCTGTATGCTAAGCTGTTGGTCAAGTGCAGTTGGCTTCTAGCAATTAATGAATACCACTGCTTCTCTGCTGGGGACTGCTCTGTGCCCCTCCGAGCCAGCCAGGCTTCTGAGGTAACCATGAGGCTGGACAAGCCTTTTTTTAAAAGTGAAGACTGGCCATGTTAATGCCATGGACTGTTGCTTTTCAGGAATGGTGATCACATCCACACAAACTTCAGGGACATGTACCAGCACCTGAGAAGCATGGGCTACTTTGTGGAGGTCCTTGGCTCTCCCTTCACGTGTTTTGATGCCACTCAGTATGGTGAGCAGCCAGATATTCTTCCAGCCCAAGCCACATATGTGCCAAGTTTTCAAAAGTGAATCACAGTTTTTACTATAGGCCAATAGAAGGAGCCTGGGTAGGATCCCCACAGGGAGCAAGGCTCTGAGTGATATTCAGGCCCACTTGGTGGTATTCACGATTCTCATCTAGGTACAGAATTGTTAGATTGGTTGGGGACAAAGACATTTGCAGTCTTCTTTAATTCAAAGAGTCTAGCACTATATAATTGGGTGTTACTTTTTCCCAAGTAAGTAAAATATCTTTACATTGAACCTAAACAAAAACCAAAGACCACAGTTAGCTGGCCCCTGGGCATTGTTGAGCCCTGGTCTTGTATGTTTCACCCCTAATATGGTGGTGAAAGGTGGTACCAACCAAACTACTAAGGTATAGATAGGCCCCAGGGAAAGATTGTGTTTCTGAAACAGTGTCATCTTGTCATTCAGAAATGACTGTTTTCAAACCATGACACTTTGTTTATCAGGAACTTTGCTAATGGTGGACAGTGAGGAAGAGTACTTCCCCGAGGAGATCGCTAAGCTGAGGAGGGACGTGGACAATGGCCTTTCACTTGTTGTCTTCAGTGACTGGTACAACACTTCAGTTATGAGAAAAGTGAAGTTCTATGATGAAAACACAAGGTACAGATAGTTGGTATTTGGATATCAGGGTCACTATCGGGGAGTTAGAGTCCACCCAGCAAGGACTTACCAACTGTCTGTTTACTGGTCTTTTCTTTCTTTCTTTCTTTCTTTCTTTCTTTCTTTCTTTCTTTCTTTCTTTCTTTCTTTCTTTCTTATCTTTTTTTTTTTTTTTTTTTTTTTTTTTTTTTTTTTTTTTTTTTTTTTTTTTTTTTTTTTTTTTTTTTTTTTTTTTTTTTTTTTTTTTTTTTTTTTTTTTGAGGTAGGGTCTCACTCTAGCCCAGGCTGACCTGGAATTCACTATGTAGTCTCAGAGTGGCCTTGAACTCATGGTGATCCTCCTACCTCTGCCTCCCTAGTGCTGGGATTAAAGGTGTGGTGGCACACCCAGCTTTTTTTTTTTTTTGGTGCTGGTCTTTCTAGAGATTTTGCCTGTGAAAGCTGCTTATAAAGAGACATTCCTGATTCCTAGTGCTAATTTATCTTTCCTCAGTAGATACTTGTCGTAGTCAGCCATACTCCGTTGGGATGAATCTTCAAACCAGGCACAATTTGAGGGAAGAAAGTATTTCTTAAAACTGCAGGTTAAGGGAAGTTCCAGAATGCAAGAGGCTGCTCCCCTTTCACAGGTCTAAGCAGAGAAAAACCCATCACCAACACCATATACACAGAACAGCAAACAGGCAGGAGGGCCAAGGAGAGAATTTCTTCCCCTTTATATAGCCTTAGGGTGGGGTCTTACACTCCTATCCCAGACTTAATGGCTTCCTGAGTCTCTGGAATTTCCTTCCTGTACTGCCCACACAGGAAAGGATGTTTAGTTTTAGCTTCTTTGAGCTTCTTCCTGCCCCTTGCTGAGAGGCTGCCTTCCTGTAAACATCCTCAGAGACACACCCAAGATAATTAAAAAGTCCAGGTTGATAACAAAACCTAACCATCACAATACTTGAGCATTAGTTTCTGCTTAGTTCCTCCCATGTCTCTTGGTACTAAACATGCAAATATAAATGCACCTAATGAACTGTTACTAAAAGAGATCATCTAGTTAACTGTTGGCTACAGATTTCTAGAATACTGTAATTGTGTATTATAAATCTTAAAAAATATTTACTTGAGAGAAAGAGGAAAGAGAGAATAGGTGTGCCAGGGCCTCTTGCCACTGCAAATGAACTTCATATGCATGCACTGCTTTGTGCATTTGGCTTTACATGGGTACTGGAAAATCTAACCCAGGCCATCAAGGTTTGCAAGCAAGTGCCTTTGATTGCTGAGCCATCTCTCTAACCCCATGAAGTTATTTTTTTTTAGAATCATGTGATATGAACTTCATTTATTTTTCTTTTTAACTTTTTTTATTGACAACTTGATGTGAACTTTTATAACCTTTCTCATTTCTATAGCTTCATTGATTCTTTCTAGGCCTGGACTAAATCTATTTGAGTTGCGTATCACTAAGTTACTGGTTTCCATTTTATAAAATAGAGCTTTAGTGTATTCTGCACATTGGCTGACACAGATATATTTGTGGTTTCTCAAACCAAATAGCTGGTTTCAGTTGACACTTGTATGGATGAATGGGCTGGATTGTGGCAGGAAATTTTTTGTTTTGTCATAAAAACATGAAGTGTGTGGAGGTATTTTGATTCTTGCCTTCTCTGTCTGCTCCACTTTTACAGACAGTGGTGGATGCCAGATACCGGAGGAGCCAACATCCCAGCTTTGAATGAGCTGCTGTCTGTGTGGAACATGGGCTTCAGTGATGGCCTGTATGAAGGGGAGTTTGCCCTGGCAAACCATGACAGTAAGGGTTTGTGTCTGTGTGTAAGAACACATGCTAGTCCCAGAGTTGTGAGATTTGTGCCTTTGAAGTCTAGGTTTCAAAGAGAGGGATGTGATTCCTAGAGAAGCTAAAGTCTGGAAGGAACTAGTCAGTGTTTTCAGAAAGTACATCTGGGGCTTGACCGGGATGGGATGCACAAGGGTCTAGATTTAATCCCCATCACCACAAAACAAAAACAGGCTGGGGTTGTAGCTAAGCCCTGGATTTAGTCCCTAATACCACATTAACCCGGCCTAGTGGCCAATCTGGGTTACATGAGACCTGTCTAATAGAGAAGAGAAGCCGGGCGTGGTGGCGCACACCTTTAATCCCAGTACTTGGGAGGCAGAGGTAGGAGGATCACCATGAGTTCAAGGCCACCCTGAGACTACATAGTGAATTCCAGGTCAGCCTGGGCTAGAGTGAGACCCTACCTTGAAAAACCAAAAAAAAAAAAAGAAGAGAGAGAACACAAACCAAACACACATTTACCTATGAAGCCATGTGTTAGCCGCTGTAGTTTTATCTAGCTTTTCAGTATGTAAGCTTTCCTACTTTTAGTGCTGTCTCTAAGGGTGTTTATATGATATATATTCTCAAATGGAAAATACTTCATGGTTTCCTGATTGTTTACAAAATCCTGTTTATGAAATAATGCCTATTTCACTTAAGAAATTTTCCCACATAGTAATTTTCAGTTTTAGATTCTAGAATAATTGAGTATTGTTTCTAGTTCTGCAAGTCCTGTCCAAACCTGTTTTGAGTCTCTTGCTATTTACAAAATCTGTTCAGCAAAGTATGGTAGTGTACACCTATAATCCTCAGGAGCCTAAGGCAGAGGATCAAAAGCTTGAGGCCAGCCTGGGATACATAGCAAGACCCTGTCTCTAAAATCATTTATTTTAAAAATCTGTTCAGGAGCCACATTACTAATTTTTTTTTTTTAACTGGAGGTTTGACGTGATTACTTCTAATTTAAATGTGACAGCCAATGATAGCTTGTTTCTTCAGATTAAAAAAATCTTAATATATAGATTCAGATTTTATCTAAAGAATGCATGTTTGGTCAGTGAGTAAAGGAAATGTTAGGTGCCTCTGTACTTCTGTAACTCTGAACTATTTTCTAGTGTATTATGCATCAGGCTGCAGCATCGCTAAGTTTCCAGAAGATGGCATAGTGATAACACAGACGTTTAAGGACCAAGGTAACAGATACTGTTCATGGGCCTCTCTCTGGTTTCTTTTTCTCTTTTTCTTTCTCCCTCCCTCTCATAGCTTGATTGCATATAATTCACATACCATAACATTTATTCTTCTAAATTATCTAATTCAATGATTTTTTGTGTATCTACATATGTACCCATCATGACCTACTTCTAGAATGTTTTGATCATTACTTTAGAAATTCCATTAGCAATTCTGGCCCCTCCTCTCCCCTCTTCTTTGCTCCTTTGTAAGACTTGTTGAAGTATTATTTATTATAGTACCTTCCATAGGATCCCAAGGGAGATGAAATAAGACTTGCTGATAATTTGAATATATATCTATAGAGAGTGACCACTGCAAAAGTAAAGGAATTCCTTCAGGATAGGGGTACAAATATTTGTTATAACCTAAGGATTGTTTTACCTTTGTGATTGTTCCATTACTATAGAAATTTTGGACTGTTCTTTAGAGTTGTTAGCTGTATGAAGATAAAAACTTATTTACAGAGAACGTCCTGTGTGGGTAGGGTTTCTACTTAGTTTTGCTTCACCTACAGGCAGACATTACTCAAGTAGGCCTGGGTCGGTTTCCACATAGGATCTGTGGTACCTACCACCTGTGTCCTTAGTGCACAGCCCAAGACCTACCTAGTGAGCAGAGGAGGAACAGGGACAAGCCAGGCCACCTCTGTTTTTGAAAGGCAGGTACAGGGTAGTAGGACAGTGATGGGACTCTTCCTGCAGCCATTACTCCAAAGCTGAAGATCTGAGCCATGTGACTTTTCATCTCTTCTGAAAGCCAGGATACTGTGATGTACCTCACATGGTAGGGTTGTGGCTGTGTGCCAGTGAATCCACTCACTTCCTTCTGAAATTGACCATCTGTTTTTTTAGAATGACCAGTCACCACCAATGTCAAGAGTGCTATTTTATATAACTGAGAGAGACAGTTTTATTAGTTGAAAATTATAAACTGTAGTATTTTTCAGCTTACCAGTTGTGGCTATAGATAGAACCTTGAGCTTATGAACTATCTTTCCAGCCACTTGGCCCAGCTTACTGGGGTTTGGCCATTCTTTGTAAAAGCTGGTCTAAAGGGATATTACTTCTGTTCTAGGTACAAACAGAGCTAAAACCCTTGGCCTCTTAGCTGACTTGCTGCCCTCTGGCAGCTTATTGTTTTGTGAAGAGGACAACAAAAATGGATTCAATGATGTATACTTTGTTTTATGCTCTGGTACAGCCTGAAAAAAGCTTTGACTTCAAGCTAAATTATTTTTTGGACATAAATAGGGCTTTGATAGTGCAGTTTATGCTGAATCAGAAAAGATCCTTACCATTAGGAACAAACTTCATATATTGAAGTTGTCAGGCATGGTGATGCAGGCCTGCCATTCTAGCTTCTCAGAAATTTGAGGCAGGAGGATCAGTTCAAAACCTGCCTGGGCAACTTAGTGACACTCTAGCTCATAATAATGAGAAAAATATAGATGGGCTTGGGATATACATCAGTGGTAGCCTTAGATTCAATCTGTAGTACCAAAAAAGTGGGAGGGGGAGGGGGGCAAATACCAACATATGAAAGCATGAATCTCTGAGATTATAGGATGATGTCACTGATAGTTGCTGCCTATAGTATTAAGTATTTTTTAACTTCTAACTTGTAAATATATACTTTTATAAATTTTCATTTATATAAAATTTCAAATTAGTTACATTTGTCCCATTGTGTTTGTCTTGTTTTTTCAAGGCAGAGAGAGTCTCACTCTAGCACAAGCTAACCTGGACTTTTTAGCCCATGCTGGTCTTCATTTTGCAATCCTCCTACCTCAACCTCTCCTGAGTGCTGGAATTAAAATTTTGCACCCCCACACCTGGCTTGTCCCACTTTTAATAATAGAACATGAAACCGCTGTTATCCATATATGTAACTGTATTTGTGGACACTTCAGTTTAGCAACATCAGTTTACTGAGTTTTACTAAAAATTAGATTAATGATGCTTAAGATGTTCTTTTGTCTCCTAAAGTTTGAACTATTTTGATTGAATTTTAGATTTTGCTAAGTTTGTCATATCGATTGTCTCAAGTAACAACTAAAAAAATTTTTAAAGTTAATAAAAACTCTCAATGCTGCTTTTATTATATTATTTCAGGATTGGAGGTGTTAAAACAAGAAACAGCTGTTGTTGAAAATGTCCCCATTTTGGGGCTTTATCAGATTCCAGATGAGGGTGGAGGCAGGATTGTACTGTATGGAGACTCCAATTGCTTAGATGACAGTCACCGACAGAAGGGTAAGAACAAAGCACAAGGAAAGGCTAGGTTACAGCTCAGTGCTAAAGAATTTACTTAGGATTTACAAAAGCCCTGGGATTTCAGACCCTGCATACCCAAGGGGATGTGGGGGAAACTGGGTTTAGCAAGTGAGGCACATGAAGTCTATGCTTTCTTTGTGCCTGAGAAAGGTTTGATCATATGCTGATAACGAAACAGGTACTCTCCAACAAGAGCCAGAGACAACTTAGGATGTCCCAGGCACTTTGAGTAAAATATTTTGATAGGTACCTTAAAGTTGATAGAGACCAAAATTGCCTTTACAGACCTCAGTGTCCCTTCTCTGTCTTTCCATCCTGTGGCCAGTAGGTCAGTTACTGCTGTGTTTAGTGGAGAGCCGCTTGAGCCAAATGACTCAGTTTTACCTTTCTTAGGCTTCTTGAGGGTTGTACAGTTTGGTGCAAACATCTTCCCTGGTCTGATGAATTCTTCCCAGCCACACTGCCTGGAGGCTCTGCTCTTTGCTCTCCCCAAGACTTGGGGGTTTGTTCTGCTGGAGCCTTTATCAGCAAGGAACTTTATCAGCAAGGGGTGCAGGAGACAGAGAGGCAGATTAGTCCTCTTCTTTTCTGTGTCTCCTTTCAGCATTTCCCGGTGTGTGTTCCAAGTGTGGAGCTCCGGAATTTTTATATAGACTGCTGATTTTTCTTGTTATGGAGGAGGAAATGTTCCATGTTTTTAGTCTTGTGAGAAAGTGACAAAAGGAGAATGGAACTGTTATCTTAAGATGCCCTGATCCCACTGCAGGTGGAGGTAGGTTGGCAGTTAGCATCCAGTGTTCTCAGGAAGCAGTGACTCCCCTAAAAGGCAGGCCTCCAGATATGAGTAAAAGAACAGGGGTTACACCTTTGTCTGATTTTAATCTGAGACTGACTGAATTTCAGCTGCTTTTGTGAATCTATAGCATATGGCTGGTATTTTTAAAAACCAAAAATGATGTTAAAGTCGCAGTGGTTAGGAGATTAATGTTTTATTTCCACAGAGGTTCTCTTTTAGGACCTAAACTCTCCTGGTAAGAGTCTTGATTAAAATTTTAAGTATCTGAGAGGACTTTGCATGTCTATTCATTTCAAATGGCAGCTTTTAGGGCCCTCAGACTTTTGGCACTTGGCCAAAAATACATGTTACTTCAACAGCATAATACATAATACAATCTTCCTGCTCTTGAACCTGCTATGGTCCAAATGTGTGTTAATGGGACTTGCTGGCATGGGGTGGAGCAGAGAGGCCTGATCTAGGGATGGGAGCATCTTCAGCTTCCTGAGGAAGGAGCCATCCAAGCAACTGCCCAGACTTAGACCTAGATTCTGAGATATCTCTAGAAAAGAACTGACCATACCCATACCCACTGAGGCCTGTTGATCCAGGCCAGTTCCACTTAATTCACCTTTTTGTAGTATGTGCCATCATAGTATAAGTCCATTTTCTGGCTCCAGGAATGGTTCAGGTTGTTGACAACTCATGAACCCTATTCTCTTTACCCCTTACCTCAGAGTTCCCATTGTTAAGGCTATTCACATGGTCTTACCATCTCTGAACTCCATCCTGTCCTTGTGAATGAGGGGTCCAGAGCTGAGTGTGGCACTCAGGCAGTTGTTTTAGTTCAGTGACAATGCTGCTGACCTACCCATGGTGCTGACCTACCCAGAGCCCTGGGACATGGAGTAAAGCCTACCCACAGCTGGAGGGAGAATGTGCTGGTAAAAAGCACACTTCACAAGCATGGGGACAGGTGTGTCAGCTTAGTTTGACCTAAACTTCTAGCTTCTGAACCTCTATTTACCCCTCTTGTATTTTCCTGTAGATTCCTTTTTTCTTTAAAAAAAAAAAAATCAAATTCTGGGCTGCAGCACTGTCTCAGCAGTTAAAGGCACTTGCTTACAAAGCCTGACTGCCTGGGTTCCATTCCCTAGTACCCACGTAAAGCCAAATGCACATAGAGGCGCATGCATTTAGAATTTGTTCACAGCAGCAGGGGGACATGGCATGCCTATCCCATCTCTCTCTTACTCGATCCTCTCTCTCCTTTCTCTCTCTCTTTCCCCCATTCCTCCTCTCTGCTCTCAGATCAATAATTTTTTTAATCAAATTCTGGGACTAGGGATATGACCCAGTAAGAGCCCTTGCTGTGCAAGTATGAAGACCTGATAAGTTCTGAGTTTGATCTCTAGTGCCCACATTAAAAAACAAACAGAAGATAGCCAGCTGATGTGCTTATCTGAATGTCTTTCTGTAGAAATTCAGAAGCACTTGGCTGGAAATAATGATGCCATTGTATGATCCTAAAGGACAACTTAGGTCCCTCAAAATGGCTACACCATGATGTTAAAGTGTTTTCAAAAGACTTCATGAAAATTTTACTGTAACTTTTATTCTTAGATTAATAAATTGCATGAGGAAAACAAACAAACAGTAGCTGGGTGGGGTGTTGCACACCTTTGATTCCACCACTTAGGAGGTAGAGGTAGGATGGCTGAGAGTTCAAGATCAGCCTGAGACTACATAGTGAATTCCAGGTCAGCCTGGTCTAGAGTGAGACCCTATCTCAAAAAACTGGAGGGGGAAAAAATATAAAACCTTGGATGTGACAATGCACATGCCTACAATCCCAATCCTGTGAGAGGCAGCGACAGGAAAATCACTGGAGCTCACTTACTGGTCTAGCCATTCTGATAGAGGTGGGGTGGGGGGAGGTATGGAAAGACAGCTTCAGGTTCATAGTGAGAGAGACTGTCTCAGGGAAATAATATAGAAAAGCAATAGAGGAAGACACCCAATGTTTTCCTCTGGCCTCTACTCATGTGTGCACAGGTGTGCTCATCTGCATGCATACATTGTACTTACACCACATACCACAACATAGGCACATATATATATACAGCATATACACACACATGCTAAAATTTAAGGGGAAAAACAAAATCCTTAGCAACATGTCTGTTGATTCTGCAGACTGCTTTTGGCTTCTGGATGCGCTCCTTCAGTACACATCATATGGTGTGACCCCTCCAAGCCTGAGTCATTCAGGGAATCGTCATCGTCCTCCTAACGGAGCCGGCTTGGCCCCTCCTGAGAGGATGGAAGGTGAGTGTACCCTGTGGAGTCTCAGTAGGGGTTTGGGGCCAGTTCAATGTTGCATCAGGAAGTGGTGCTGCTTGCCAATGAGTGTGCAACCTACTCTTAACAGATGCCATGGCTTTTCTTTTTTTAAAAAGTGTGTGTGTGTGTGTGTGTGTGTGTGTGTGTGTGTGTGTGTGTGTGTGTGTGTATGCTTGTGGTGGTCATAGGTCAACATTGGGTGGATGATGTCCTTAGTGACTTTCCATCTTGTGAGCTCACTGATTCTACTAAACTAGCTAGACAATGAGCCCTGGGAATCTGCCTTTCATACCATCTTACCTGGGTTCTGGGGATCCAACTTCAGTTCTTCATTCTTACATGGCAAGCACTTAGCCACTGAGGGCTTCTTCCCAGTCATTGCATGGGCTGTTTTCTTATCAGCTGCTGACAGCCGAGCAGGGGCCTGTCCTCTTCCCAGGATGGACAGACACTATGGGACCTGTATGCAGGTGCTTGTCTGTGCTTCCTTAATCCCAGCCCGTGTTCACTATCTGTTCTCAGATCTGAAACATTGGGTCTTTGGGGACAATTTGCCAGCATTTTGGGGTGTTCTGTGGGTACCAGGCACCAGGTTGGGTGCTTTATGGGGATTAACTTACTTGTGCTTCCTTGTAATCTTGTGAAAATGGATATTACTATTTTCAGTGTGCAGATGAAGAAATGGGAGTGAGAGACATAACTGCCAGGTCACCTGGGCAGTGTGCATTGGGCCCTAATGGTACCTCCACTCCAAGATCTATGCTGGTTAGTGCTCATATGCCCACAGAACAGAATGTTTCTTCTTGATAGCACTGTCCACAGAAATGATGTGGGCCACAGATATCATTTAAAAATTTTTTTCGCAGCAGCTGGCATAGTGGTGTATAACCAATCCAAGCACTTGGGAAACTAAGGCAAGAGAATAGAGAATTTAAGGTTGAATCATAAAATCTCATCTCAAAAAAAAAATTTTTTTTAATCAAAGAAATAAATCTTTTCAGAGCTACATTAAAATAAAAAAAGATTGATTTTAATACATCATTTCAATTGTTTACTAGCCAAATATAGCTAGTGGCTACAGTCTGAGACGGTACAGATTTAAGAAATGAAAAAAACTGAAAATCCAGTGGTTTGTTTTCTCGACTAAAGAATTATTCCTGAAAAGATTAGTCCATGGTGCTGTCCTGGGGGTTCTTGTCTGTAGCTAGCCATATTAACCAAAGGCTTAATAGTCAGTGCCATCCATGTACACACATTTGTGGCCCTTCAAAAGGAGCCAGACTGCTTTCCACTCCCCTTCAGCAGGCTGGGGCATCCTGTCAGGTATGTTCCCAAAGAACATGGGGAACAGTTAACAGGACACAGTGGGCTGTTGGCAAGAAAGCCCACAGGCAAATTCAAACCTGTGTTTTCTCTTCTGTATTTTAATAATGATGATCTCCTTTTCTATTGTCATTTCTGCTAATCACAGGAAACCATCTTCATAGATATTCCAAGGTTCTCGAGGCCCACTTGGGAGACCCGAAACCTCGGCCTCTTCCAGCCTGTCCACACTTGTCTTGGGCCAAGCCACAGCCTTTGAATGAGACAGCCCCCAGGTCAGTGTTTATCTGCGTTCTCCTCTTTCTACCCCAAGGCCTCTGACTTACTCCTTTTTTTAATAGGAGAGAATGGAGTTTTACATCATTATCAGATAATCAAGTCTTCTAGCTTGTCATTTGTTGATGGTCAAACCCCCATATTGGCCTTTAAGAATCTGTTCTTAGCTGGGATCCTGAGATAGAGGGTTTGGGCAGTCCCTGTTTAAAAGCTGCTGTCCAGTCAAGTACATCAGTTGAGCAGAAGCTCTGGCTGCTGGGAGGGATTGAAGGTTGTCATTTGCATTTGTGCTTCTTGTCCAAAGTGTTGATTATGAAACAGATAGGTTTCTCTCCTGTCACACCTCAACTGAGTCTGCTCCAAGGAGATGTGACTTCTGCCGTGGCAGCCCAGCTGGGATGCCTGCCTGCTGTATGCTGTTCACTTCTGGTTGTATCACTGGAGTGCAGGCCTCCCAGTTTGGCTTTGCTGGCCTGGCTCTAGCATGACCTCTTTGTTTGCACCATTATCCTTCAGTTGCCCAGACCTGAGCTCCCACTGCTATTTCCCCCTTCAGCCAGGCCCGGTTAGCTACTTTCAGCCTGCACATCTCGCTATCTCACCTGAGCAGAGAAGTCTGAGGAAAGGGTTAGCAGGCCATGTTGTACCAGAGACAGTTGCAAGCCTGTTCTCCTTGCCCTGTCCCTTCCTGCCACAAGCTCCCTCTGAAGATGTGTCCTGCCTGCCTTTCCTCCCCTCTCTAGGCTGCCCCTGTGCTTGGGTCAGTGATGGACAGGGGCCCTGTCCACACTGTGGGGACAAGGTTGCCTGTGGCAAGGTGTTAAAGTGTTCTCTGCTTACTATCAGCATGGAGTCCTAAGTGTGACACTCACTCAGTGACCTTGTCTTAGAATACCCTTCACAGGAAACAAAGTTGGGGAATCATTCATCTTCTCAGCAGCAGGGTTCTTCCTGAACCTTTAATTGCTGAGCACTTTTCTGTTCCAGTCGATGTCCCTTCATTTAAAACTTCTAATGTGTTTCCATTTTTGCATCCTTATTTATTTAGAACCTTCTATTATCCTAGCATTCATAGCAGACTTTATATTCAAAACATGATCAGCAATTCATGCTCAAAGGACAGTCCATGTTAGCTAAAGTTCCAGAAACCCAATTATTCTTTCCAGTGTTGTTGAAAACTCTGAGAAACAGATAACAGTGTCCTTTGGTATCTGCCTGTCCACATCAAATAATCCTTCAAATTCTGAACCCGTCCAGGGTGATGATAATGGACAGTTTCCAGAATTTGATTTGAACTGTCACTTTCAGTAATCCCTTCTACTTAATATGGTGCTTCACTCATCTCCCATTTCACATCTTGTGGGAAATTATTTTCATTTCTCGGAGACCTAGATGGAGGTGTATTCTGAATCTCTAGAATATTCCAGACCAATGTTAGACAACTGTAGGCAGCCCTGCCAAGGACAAATTCCCATTTGTATGAAAGGAGGCTTTTTTCCCATTCTTGGTTGGGCATCAGGTATCCTTTCTTAGGTGTCCTCTTGGTGGGAATATCGGCCCGTCTGCCCTTATCAATGTGCTGGGAGTGTGCACTTACCTCAGCTACTCTACTAGAAAGTGTCATCATCAGTTAACTAAATTCCAGGACAGACAACACTCTTAGAATGGCAAGATCGCTCCTGTGCACTTAAATATACAAATTTGTCATTTGGAAACATTCATCCTCCCTGAAGCCAGAATGCTATTTGATTCCATTGGTGTCCTTAGCTCTAACGGAGGTGTCCTCCCAAGCTGTCTGCTGTTATTTGATCAGCCACTGCATTGTTCAGTTCTTGTACTGGCCCAACTGAGTTCCTTATACTTAAAGATGAGTAATACTTGGTTCCCACATAGAACTCCCTGTCTTTTAGGGAGCCACACAGGTTTTGTTGATGGCCACCCACCCTGCAGGTAAGGCAGGTGTGGACACACATAAACACCTCTGTTTGGTGACTCCTGAGTTCCTTGAGGACACCATGATGGCTGGTTCCTAGCACCAGTTTCCTTAGTTCCTATGTGTGACTGTTGTGGAGTCCCTTCACTGCTTTGCTTTGTGCTTGTCAAAGAGCAGGCTGCTTGGAGCCTCAAGGAGAGGACCTCCATGGCTCAATGCTGGACTTCCCTTTCTCCTCATGCTGGCTCCTCTGAAGAGGGCCAGTCCAGACGCTCCTGGGACCTTGCTTGGAAATTTTCTCAGTGTTAAGCAGAAATGGGCTCAGGAGGGCAATATTATCACCCCTTTAGTACTGGATACCCTGATGGCCTCTGATGAAAGTTAGTTGGTCAGAGATGGAGACCCTTATGTTTCCCTGTGTACCACTTGCTGTTTCTCATCTGTGCTAAACCATCTAGGGGGTCATAGTTGCTTATCTTTGTTTTAAATCTATCTCCTGGAAGTAATCTTTGGAAACATCAAAAGCTACTCTCCATCGACCTGGACAAAGTGGTATTACCCAATTTTCGATCGAATCGCCCTCAAGTGAGACCCTTGTCCCCTGGAGAAAGTGGTGCCTGGGACATTCCTGGAGGTGAGTTCTTAGGCACTGTCTCACTGTACTGAAACCTACTGTTGGGTTCCAGATAGTCTCCTCTCCCTTGGGAGGAGGGTGAAACCTTCCCTCTTCTCAGGAGAAGTGATGGTCCTGGCCTTCTGCAAAGCCAAGAGTAGGTCTCAAAGCTAAAGATTTTTTTTCCTGAAACATTTTTTGTACACTTTGTGTGCGTGCACATGTATGTATGTGTGTTTGTGCACATGCTCACATATGAAGGCTAAAGTTGAAGTCAGTTGTCTTCCTCTTAAGGTGTTGCTCTTCACCTTATATTCTATTTTATTTTGTTTTATTATTTGCCACTGCAAACAAACTCCAGATGCATGCACCACTTCATGCAACTAGTTTTACATGGGTACTAGGGAATTGAACCCAGGTGGTCAGGCTTTATAAGCAAGCACCTTTGACCACTGAACAATCTCTCCAGCCCTTTTACCTTATTTTTTAGACAAATTCTCACTGAACCTGGAGAGTAGACCAGTTGGCTAGCAAGCCCATATATCCTTCCATCTCTGCATGTCCAGCGCAGTGATCACCCACACTGGTGTTTATGGGAGAACTAAAGTTCTAAACATAGGCCTTGGTGCTTGTGCAGCAAGCACTTTGCCAACAGCACCTCCCCAGCACCCTCTGTATAGTTTTCAAATTTTGATTTCTTTTGTATTGGCCAGGTTAGTACTCTTAAAATTTTTCAGAGTAACTTGCATGCTCTTTATGAAAGTTCTGCTAGCAAGCATGTGCTTGGTGCCTTGGGACAACTTGGCTCTGTAAGGTATGTGGGAGTTAGACTGGCCTCCATCCTAGTCCGCCTGCCACTTGGGGTGACATTTGACTGAGCTACACTTTGCTCTTGAGATGATCACTCTGTCCCCTGCTCAGAAAAAAAGCCTCTTTTTTTTTTTTTTTTCTATTGTCCTTAATGAGTTACATTATTTAGTGGGCAAACAATGAGTTGTTATCCCCAATTCCCCGATGCTCCCCCTCCCCCGAAAAAAAGCCTCTTACTCCAGGTTCCCTTCACTTAGCTGGGCAGCTAATCTCAAGTCTCTCCAGCTGAGTGTGAGGAGCCCTTTTTCTCTGAGAACTCCTGAAGCCTCTCCAAAGGTTCACAGATCCCAAGGGAAGTTTTTCTGGGTTTCAGGAATTGGCCAACAATTCTGGGGACCAGGAAAGGATATCCCATTTCTTGTAGCCAAGCCCTGGAAGCATTATGTGGTAACTCGGAAATTCTGAAAGCCCCTTCTATAGGTCAGAAAGTTGACTGGTGATGGTAAGTTCAGTACCTCTGAGCATTGCTCAGATATAAAGTCATTGGCATTTTAAACCAGGGATCCTCTGATTACCCTGATTACCATAACTCCTGGTTTTCAATCACCTGCCCACTCATGGGTGTTTTCCCGCTGGGAGGACATGGACAATAGACCTTACCACTTCCTATCTCGCCTTGCTTCTTTCCTCTTTGATTTCAGCAAAGAGGTCTCTAGCACTCCCTTCTTTCTCTCTGGATCAAGACTAGTTTGTCTTCAGTTGCTCTTAGAAAAACAAAGCCCTTCTGGTCCTGCTAGTGTAGACTGACTGTGACAGGATCAAGGCCTTGTCTGCCTGTGAGCTGGGAGGAGGAGGAGGAAGAGCAGCAGCAGAACCCAACACACCCCTCCCCCCACACCCAGGGATTCTTCCACTCAGCTGATGAGAACATACTGCACGTCCCTCTCACCCACACTCTGTTAACAGCCCAGGCTACTTCAGCTCTGGCTTAAAAGTGGTGCCTGCCCTGCCAGCCGAGCTAATGAAGTCAGCCAGCCTTTGATCTCTGATGAACTGATTCTCAGAAAGAGGCTGGAGCCGAAGTTCTGTGGCGCTACTGACCATTTACTGTCTCTTGCAGGGATCATGCCTGGCCGCTACAACCAGGAGGTGGGCCAGACCATCCCTGTTTTCGCCTTCCTGGGAGCCATGGTGGTCCTAGCTTTCTTTGTGGTACAGATCAACAAGGCCAAAAGCCGGCCGAAGAGGAGGAAGCCCAGGGTGAAGCGCCCACAGCTCATGCAGCAAGTTCACCCACCAAAGACCCCATCGGTGTGACTGTCACACTGGCTCACAATGCAAGCCAACAAGCCTTTAAGGACCACTCTGGTGGGCACACAGAGCCTTAGGGAAAGTCTTGGATCCCATCTCCAGATTTGGCTTGGTTAGTCTTTCTGCCCATGCCTGCCCTCCTGTGATACATTCAGGCCTGAGGTACATTTAGAAGTACCTTGTGGCCCCGGGCCCTGGCTGGAAGGACTCAGCGGCTCGCTCGTCAACAGCATCCTGCCCAGCAGCCAGCGTGCACCAAAGATGCAGAGCGCTTGGAAGAGCTGTCGGGGGCTTTTGCCCCAAGGGGGCAGACAGACTTGCTGTCTAAACAAAAACTCTGACCAAGCTGAGACATGTTTATTAAAGGCTATTTTCTATATTTATTATGGGAGAGTCACTTTAAAGACTTCTGCTTTTTGGAAGCAAAGCTTTTTTTTTTTGTCAATGGAATGCAGTTTTCTACTATGTTATGAGGAATAACAGATTTCACCATCTCCTTTTTGATGAAAGAACAGATTGAGAACTGAAGGAAACTTGCACAAATCTGTGAAACATAGGCCTTCACTTTATTTTTATAAGTATCAACTGCCATCATGTTTTGTAATTTGGGGGTGTTGATTTCACCATTGTCGGTGAAGGAAATTTTCAATAAATATGAACAACCTGTATGAAGCTGGAATGTATTGTGCCCCTGGCCCATTATCTTTATGACAACCTGGGGTGAGTTTGGGGTTACCTGTTGATGCTTCTTAAGATATTTCACATACTGTGAAGCTTTCTCTGTTAAATGTGTGATTTGGTGGGTTCAGAGTATTCAGGTAATGTACCCTTCACCACTCACATCTTAACTCTAACGTATTTAATTCACTCCCCAAAGTAACCCAAGACCCATTAGCCGCTACCCTATTCTTCGCCCTAGTCCCTAGCAACCAGCTCACTGTCTTTCTATGGGTTTGTCCATTTTGGATACCCTAATGTGGATTCTGGGTATCCTAATATGGGGCCCTTTGCAGCTGGCACCTTTCACCTTTGCATCATGTCTTCAAGGTTCAGCTGTGGTGTCGCAGGTGTCAGACTTTGTTTCTTTTTACGCTGGACCATTTTCTGGCTACCCTGGGTAGTATTGCTGTGATCTTTCCAGGGAAATACTAAGTTCTTGACTTTTTAAAATACCTACATTAGTCACTTTCAAATTCATCTCCCTCCTGCCCACTGTGTGAAAGAGGAAACTCTGAGGAAGGTTAAGCAGCCAAGAGGGCTTACCCTGGAGTGGAGCGCAGGATACACAAGACATTGGTTTTATTTGCTAGTGACACAAAGGTATTGCAGAGGAATGTCCTAGAAATACAAAATCTAAGGTTGACTTTCAACTTCCTAAATTATCTGTCCTTGGGAAGAGTGTAGAGCTCTGTTAGTGACCAGAGGACTCCACTGCTCCACTCCTAGACATGTGCTCAAAAGAGACCAGGTAGACAGGCGTGGTTGGGTATGCCTTTAAACCCAGCACTGAGGCAGAAGTAGAAGGATCACCATGAGTTCAAGGCCACTCTGAGACTACATAGTGAATTTCAAGTCAGCCTGAGCTAGAGTGAGACCCTACCTCAAAAAACCAAAGAGAGAGAGATGGGAGTGGGCACCAGATGGTCAAACAAAACCTATGGAAGCTCATGACAGCATAGGGTGTGAGAGCCAGGAACCGGAACCAGCGGCAGATGAAGACTCCCTACAGACAGTGGGATGACATAGTGGCCCTAAGGAGAGGGACATGCTACAGCATGGCAATCCTTAAACACGCATCGAGAGAGTGATGAAAGCCAGACACCAAAGACTGCCTCTTGTGTGATTGCATTTATGCAAAATGTCCTCAGTAGACAAATCCATAGAGACAAAGCAGATTAGTGGTTGCCAGGGTCTGAGGGAGGGGTGATGAGGTGCTCTGGAATTAGCAGTGATGGCTATTCGGCATTGTGAGTGTACTTAAGTCACTCAAGTGTAAAATAAGATGGTTAAGATGGTGACTTTTACATTGTCTCTGCCACCCTTTCTCACATACATACGGATTTATACATATGTTCCCAGGGCAGTCTTGGCACAACAAGCCAGCCCTGTGGAACACCTAGCTTGGGATCTGGGAGAGGTTCTCTGGACCTTGAGACCCATGGTCAGGCCATGGTGGGGGTGATGCTGTGGACTGGGCTCCAGTCCTATGTATCCAGTGCTCTGCCCAGCCTCCAGCCCTCTTGGCTGCTTCCTCCTTCATCTACAGCGGGCAGAAGGGAGATGAACTTGTAGGTAACTCCTTAGAATGCTTTTCTGCACACCCAAGGTCCAAATCCCTTCTCCCT
This sequence comes from Zapus hudsonius, assembly GCA_004024765.1. NCBI lineage: Eukaryota > Metazoa > Chordata > Mammalia > Rodentia > Dipodidae > Zapus > Zapus hudsonius. Next base: position 58,383 of record PVHP010005471.1, read on the forward strand.
CTTCTCCTTTAGACAGAACTCCTGATTACAACTGCAGAAGCAGCCCCACCCATGTTCAAGGGAGGAGACATCAGGAACCAGGGAAGATTGTCACTTGCAGGCCTAACCCCTGCTTGGGAGTCCCCAGCCTCTGGGTTGTTCAGAGAATGCAGCTCAAAGTACTGAACTCCTCCCTTCCAGTGCCACTGCACCAAGTGACCTGATAGACTGGCTTGAAATAATACCTTTGTCCCTTTGGTTGGTTCTGGAGGTTGGCTGAGTGTCAGGCTGGCCCTGCTGTCCTCCCCCAGCCCACCACTCCAGGCCTCATCACCTTCTCACTGACTGAATCCTCTGTACTTGATACAAGGAGTTATTTATGTTCTGTAGGCTTCTCAGAGGAGACACAGAAACACCTACTTTACCAGATAGGACACCAACAGCTTGGTGAAGCAATGAGCTTCCTGGGGCTAGTTATAGGAGTGTGGTAACTCTGTCCAGCCTGGGGGACAACTCAGGGCAGCTGCATCACTGGAGTCCCCAACCTCTAGCACACCCCCAAGACACATGGAGCAAGGGCAGGAGTTAGTGAGTGGCTAGAGTCTCATGACCCCTCCCTCCCCATTATAAGGGAATTTCAATAGACCCTGTCTTGTGAGGGTTCAAGACAGTAATGTCATGTCATGCCCAGGGATAGAGTTCCAATGTGAGACTATATCATGTGGCTACCCCGAGATCACCCCCTCCCCATCTCAAGACTCTGCAGAACCCCTTCTACCACATGAGGTCACACTGTCACAAGGATTCAGACAAGGTCAACTGGGGAACATCAGCCAACCACTCTGGTTTCTCAATCTCTAAGGTGTAATGCACTTCTCATGGGAGGGTCGTGAGTCCCTGTGAACTGAGTACTCTGAGCCTTCATCTTCCTGACACTGGCTGCATCCCACTGAAGGCTTTGGAGAAAGGAGGGCCCCAGGAGCCCCTGCCTGCTCAGCACAGCACAGCACAGCACAGCACAGGAGAGCTCAATAGGAATCCTGTGCCAGACCAGTGCAGCCTGGGGTGCTGAAGGGGGCACCTACACTGTAAAGGTCTGTGATGGTTATTTGTTTTTTGGTTTTGTTTTTTTTTGTTTTGTTTTTCGAGGTAGGGTCTCACTCTAGCCCAGGCTGACCTGGAATTCAGTATGTAGTCTCAGGGTGGCCTTGAACTCATGGCAATCCTCCTACCTTTGCCTCCCGAATGCTGGGATTAAAGGCGTGCGCCACCACACCCGGCTCTCTGTGATGTTTTGATAGTTAAAGCTTACAAGACATTTCAGAAGGTTCCCTGGGGGAGGAGATGTAAAACCCCAGACCATAGAATGGGACGGCACTCCTGCTTCAACACTCAAAGAGCTTGCGGGTAGTCACGTGTTTATGCTTTAGATGCCCCTCACTGCCCGTCCCTGTCACAGGTGGTCAAGCTGGACACCCAGCGCCAGTGAGTGACAGGTTGCCATTCCTATCAGCCAGCCAGCTCCTAACACTTGCCTCACCTGATCCAGAACTTTTTATCTCAATTTTAATTTTTGACACACACATATGTGCGTATATGTATATATGTGTATATATATGTATATATATATATATATATATATATATATACACATTACTCCCCCCAATTACCCTCTTTGGTCCCCCTCCCACTAAAACCCTTCTTCCCAATTAAATCCCATCCTATTTTCATGCTTTTTTGTTTTTTTTCACGGTAGGGTCTCGCTCTAGCCCAGGCTGACTGAAACTCACTCTGTAGCCCCAGGCTGATCTTGAACTCATGGCCATCCTCCTACTTCTGGCACTGGGCCACCATGTCTGGCTCATACTGTTATTTGATTGTTTATTATTATTATTAAGTATAAACTTTATATAGACAAATTATGTGTGGTACCGTTCCCTTCTTTCCTGCCCCAATTCCACTGAGGTCCCTCCTCTGTGGGGTTCCTGGTATTCACCATGGAGTTATGTGTCTTGATTTTTATGTTTGGGGGGGTTTATTTTTTAACCCACTGAGCTAAAATAGGGTTGTTGTTGTTGAGCATGGATGAGAGGTTATTTCCTGGAGTATGGACAAATTACCAGTGGCCACACCACTAAAGAACATGACCTGCCTGTCATAGCACTATTAGCTGTTATTAGCTACTCTGGGCGGTGTGAAGTGTTGTAAGACCTTCCCTCATCCATGACAGGCTCGATCCTGTACTGGGAACCACAGCTGCTGTAAGGATCCCAGTTAATAAAATTAGAGATGAGAAGGAAGATATTATAACAGATGCCAGCATAATTCAGAAAATCATAAGGATATACTTTTTTTAAAAAAGTATATTTCTCCAAATTGGATAATCTAAAAGAAATGAATCAGTTTTTAGATGTTTCATGACCTACCAAAATTAAACCAAGATGAGATCAATAATTTAAACTGATCCACACCTTTCTAAGCAGCAAGTTTGCTGTGAGAGTCCCTATACCCTGCTATCTGACACACATGCTCTGAGGAGGGAGGGAGAAGGCCTCAGGAAGTCCCTGGTGGACAGGTGCTCTCCCAGCGAGAGGGAGAAGGGCTCTGAGGCATGGGTGCTCTGGGACAGTGCTGTGTGAGCCGCCACCTGCATGATCCCCAGGGTGCCCCCGGGCACCACCTTGCTTGTTTTCTGCACTAGCACTGGCATAGTCCTACCTACACTGGGTTGAGCAGAGGGTGGCTGCCCGCCCACCCACCCTTAGCTGCAGATGGAGCCCCGCAGGGCGCCCCTCCACAGCTTGGAAAAGGTCACCAGCCCTGGGAGGCTGGCAGAGGGTGGAGATCAAAGCCCTTCAGAATTAAATGATTTTCCTCTTTGCCTGGAATTTCACAGCCCAGTGGCCAATTTCTAAGTCATGCACGTTAATGGGCAGCTAATGAAGGACCCTCCGGGCAGAGACAGGGAAGTGCCGCTGAGCACTTGAGCCTGATTAAGGAGTACAAAGCCTCAACCGCTGACTGACCAGGTTCTCTTTATCTTTTTCTTAGGAGGCCTGGTGGGGTTCAGGGCTGTCTGTGTGAATACCATGTGCTGCTTACTGTGGGTGGCTTATCTCTCTTCCAGCCCGAGCCCCTGTGCTGGCTCCCCAGGCCCTCCTTTCCCAGCCATTGTCCTCCAGTAAGGAGGACATTGAATGGCCTTGTCCAGCTTGGCTGGACACTGGACCCCTCACCTTAGGCCAGCATTGGCCTTCTTCATAGCCCTGACAAATCCCCATTTGAGGACAGAGCAGGAACAGTGGTGACATGGCAATAATCAGAGTGTGCCAGCAGCTGGTGGAAACCAGAGGAGCCTCCCATGAGCCTCTTGTGGAGTGAGGTGGGGGGGACCTAGGACATGCTAACCTCAGACTTCTAGCCTCCAGGTCATGGCAGAGTAAATCCTTGTTGTTTCAAGCTACCAAGCTTGGGCACCTTGTTGGAGCTGTCCCGGGAACTTTGATAGATAGATTGATTGATTGTCCCAGGAACTTAATACAGAAAAGAAGCCAAATGACATTCCTCTCCCTCCCTGCTTCTTGTCCTGAGTATTCATTGTCACAGTCAGTGCAGAACAGGAGGCAGATGACCTCTCAGCTTTTCAGGCATTCATAAATCAAGCATTTAGTGACCACCTGCTGTAGGATGCCTCCAGGTCCCTAAGTTAGGGGTTGAGACGTTAGAAACATGGGGTCATGGACCATCTCAAGACTGATAGATAAGGCTAGTTGGATGGAGCGGAGCTCTGGGCATGGAAGATGCGATGGAAAGCAGAAGTTCTCACCTGGTTCCTGGATCTGCAGCAGGTAGGTTAGACAAATAGATTCTCAGATCCCATCCTAAGCCCACTGAGGCAGAAATGCCAGGGATGAGCTGGCCACCTTTCCACAAGAGCCCTCCAGGGGATCCCTATGCAAACTGGAGTGTCAGAAATGGAAGCAAGAGGGAGCCTGACTTCCAGCAACTAAGAGGCTCAAACTCCAGATTTGATCTGCACATGTGTACGTCTTCCACCGTCCTAACTGCCCACGCCTTGGTTCAGAGATGGTCTCTGCTCAGTGTGCAGCAGCATCTCAGAGCTAGTTAGAAATCAGAAACCTCGGCTTCTCGAAGGTGAAGGCAGCCAGTCCGCTGTCCAGCAAGGCCCAGGTGCGCCTAGGATCAGGTTAGCTTGAGGATCACCAGACACGAGCTGGGAGCGAAGGGCTCACTCAGCAAGTCACGAGCTGCCTGATAGTGCCCTCCATGACCCTTTCCCAGACTGGTGGCCTAGGAGGGGCCACTGAGGTCGAAGGCTCTAAGGAAGCTCCACCCAGACCCTGCTGTATGTAGGTGGGACCTGCCCCTGATGACTGAGCTCAGTCTCAGAAACAGCTGGGAAAGCTCCACCTCAGGGAGGGGCCTATGCAGGTCATGTATGTTAAAACTCCCCGCTCAGGTCAGAAGTCTCCCAAAGCTACAAGCTCTTGGATAGGTGGCCTTGGCCTCTACTTTTCGTTGCCCTAGCTTCCAACCCTGACCCAACACCTACTCTCTAGGGCCCCTTAGTGAGTTCTTCCATGCAAGAGTGGAGATCCTCTCTGCTTACCACTTTGAACCCAAGCAATGCAACCAGAGCACCTGGAGGAAGCCCAAGTTCAAGCCCAGGGGTCCAAGACTGGTGGGCACAGTAGTTCTGGCTTTGGTAAGAATTAGAGCTCCAGACACTGGGAGCTGAGGTTTGGAAGTACAGATATGTGTGGAAGGGCTGGGGGTTAAATGTCCATGGGAGAAGGAAGTTGGAGGTTTGGAAGAAAACAGAGGGAAGGAAGAGGAAGGAGTCAGGATTGCTTGAGGTTGAGAGGAAGGATGGGAATGAGAACAGATGGGATAAAGGATAAAGAGATAGAGGAAGGGGTGAAGGCTAGAGGTCATGGGATAAATGAATGTGTGCCACTCGGGAAAGGACCAGGAGAGGCTGAGGAGGAGGGACGTGGGGACTGGGAGAGGTGCCACAGTGGCCCTGGCTTCTGCTGACCTGAAGGAAAGGATGTGTCAGGTCTCAATCAGGAGAATGAGACCTTGAACTTGGAGAATGAGAATGGAAGATGTGAGCCAGCCCTTCCTCTCTGTCCCTCTGCTGCCCCAGCCATGGAGAGACAGACCAGATGGAGCAAAGATCTCCCAGAGAAGCTCCGCTCTGCCACCACCAACCCCACTCTCTCCTCCCTGGGTGCTGTCTTCATTCTCCTCAAGTCTGCACTGGGTGCTGGCCTGCTCAACTTCCCCTGGGCCTTCCACAAGGCGGGGGGCGTACTGCCCACCTTCCTGATGGAGCTGGTGAGTGTTCTGGAAGCACTACGGGTCTGCATGGGCAGGCGGGAGGTGGCTGTGGCTCTTCCAGGTGGGATCCTCAGCATTACTTGTGCAGAACTGATTATCTAATGCAAGTGGCCTTGGAATTTCATCTAGCCTTCTCCACCTCTGAAGGGAGGCATATCTCTCTGCAGCCCATTTGATTGACACTTGCAAGATCCCTTCCATCAAGCCACCTTCACAGGTTCTGTGGGTCAGGATGTGATCTGTTTATATCCTGAACTATCACTCAGCGAAAATAGCCATAAGCTGGGCTGGGGAGATGGCTCAGTGGAGAAAGTGTATGCTATGAACACATGAGGACCTGAGTTCAGATCCCCAGTTTCTACACAAAATACCAGGCATTGTGGCTCACAGTCTGTAACCCCAGCACTGGAGAGATAGAGATGGGGAATCCCTGGGCCTTACTGGCTAGCTAGTCTCACCAAATCAGTGAGCTGTAGGTCCCAAAGAATAAGGTGGAGAGTGACTGGAGAGAAGATCCCAACATCTTCCTCTAGCCTCTACATGCGCGTGCATGCACACTCACAAACAAATGCAAAAGGCCATAGCCATAGCTGCCTGTACTCACTGTATGGATGTATCTCTCCTCACGGTGCTGTGGAAGAAGATACACAAGTTCCTAAAAGCGGACTGATACCAGATCGAAGGGATCAATCCAAGGGTATGGTGGTGGTGTGTGCTGAAGGGTTCAGGTTGCACACGTACACACACCTGTCACACAACTCCAGTGACAGGTGAGTGGCTCTGAGGTTAGCCCATGAGGAAGCAATGAGCTAGCATCCTGGGGAAGAACGAGAGACAGCTGCAGAGGCAAGGCTGGCCAGTGGATAGGAGGAGAGCGAGCTTTGGGGTGAATGTGGAGTTCACTGCAGCATTCTCCTCGCTCTCCTACACATGTGGAGACCGTTCACAATCAACGTTAGGAAGGAAGGCTGGGGAGATGGCGAGTGTGTAAAGTGTCGCCTCGAAGTGTGAGGACCTGAGTTTGAGCTCCAGAGCCCATGTAGAAATGCCAGGTGTGGTGGCACGTGCTTATAACCCAAGTACTGAAGAGGCAGACAGGAGGATCCTGGGCTCACTGGCCAGCCAGCATAGCCTACTTAGAGAGCTCCAGGCCAATGCAAAACCCTGGCTTACAAAAGGTAGATGGTGGGCTGAAGAAATGGCTTAGC